>NJDC01058124.1:353090-371270 GCA_002245475.1 Calephelis virginiensis
TTTATTTTATACCACATGCATAATACGCCTATGATTGTAGGTACAAAACACGTTTGCTCTCTCTGTTCTTATTCCGGTACCTACAGTTACTTATGTACTACTCGTAATTCACATTGTCACTGCCCCATACAACACAAGCATATAATTCGCTTACATTTGGGTTTTGTGCAACTTGGCAACAGATATTCATTGTTTCTTTTTTGTATTTTGATAATGGAAGGCAAACAAGCAGACGGATTTTCTGATAGTAAGAAATTCAAGCCGCCTAGAGACACCAAAGGTGGTAATGGTGCGTTGCCAACCTTACCCTCCGAACCGAAACACATCAACGGCCAACTTTGGACATTATGGCGATAGGAATAGGTAAGGCGGTGGTAACAATCCGGGCGAGTCGCTGCGAAGCCCTACCACCCAGTAGGATGTCACAGTGTTGGTGACGGTAAGCCTATACTCGCCTTTTACGAGCTGCCTGGCATGAAGGTAAATAGTTTATTCTGCAAAGGAGCCTGAACCAACACTTAAATGATAATTAAGAAAGATAAAAAAAAATATATTTTCGCCCATATACACGAAGAGGTTGGCAGAGTCACAACCGGGGCACGACTAAATCCCTCAAAGTAATAATAAAAATAAAAGTATTTTTTTTTGTTGCCAGACCCGGGGTCGAACCCGGGACGTTAAGAAGTCAAGTCTGACGCCGGACCGCTAGATCACAAAGGCAATAATTAAAAAATATGCCTTAAAGAAGTTTCACTTCTTATACGCAATTTAAATGTGCAACGTGTATATTAAACACATGAATTGGAATTTGTGTTTAAACTAATAAGCACACACATTTTTATACACAAGATATTTTAAGTAAAACTTCATTTCTGTTACGCTCCACCAAAAAATTATGCCAAAGAGAAGTTTCACACACACAAAGAGACGCACGCACGCACGCACGCACGCACGCACGCACGCACGCAAGCACGCACGCACGCACACACGCACATACACACACACACACACACACACACACACACACAAAGGTTTTACCCAAAACGCATACGTAGATACTCGAGTTTAAGTTAATACTGACTCACTTGTAATAGAATTCGATTCGTGCTTGGTCATCGATTTATATATTTTTAACTTGAAATGTTATTGCCCTTAAAGCTTGGGGTAGTGCACTTTCACTAGTTACTTAACTTGAGAGATTTTTATTCTAAATTGGATTGGTTGCTGTCAGAACACTAACTTAAAGGGACGTTCTTTTTCTTTTTGATTGTTTTTTTAATGATAACAAATAATATAATGACAAAATGTATAAAAATAAACAGCCTATAACGTTTTAAACTTTCAACGACAACATCAAAATTACTGAAATTTTAAACCTTAACATACCTATATAAACTACGTGTCACGTTGTTTGTCCGCGATGGACTACTAAACGTACACCGTGTGCAGTTTGATCCTACTTTAAAGAAAGGATATATCTCAATTTATGATCAAAAAAAATTACCTTCCGAGCGAAGCCGAAACAGGCAGCTAGTATATTTTATATTGACATGACGTAATTTGTAGTTGCTAAAACTTATTTAAACCTGCACGATGGAGGAGGAAAATATTTGCTCGGGTTTTAGGCCATACAAATACATAAAGATAAAATACAAATATGCAATTATATAAAATACTAACTAACAATAAGTATCATTGTTTTTACATGGGTGGAAAATGGTCAGTAAAGTCAGTAAAAGTTAGTTTTTTGGCTTGAGTCAGTAAAAGTTAGTTTTTTTCGAAAAATGGTCTGTAAAGTCAGTATTTTGAGGAACAGGGGTTGGTATAAACCAGGTCAGACCAGTAGTTGGTAGATTGAGGTGACAAAAAACAAACTGACCCTGAACATAATATATTTTTCTTGCATCATCGTTAATTTCATGAGAAAAAAATTGTTTGCTTAATTGAATTTCAATACTATAAAAACATTAATCAGTAATAACAAATTTATATCATATAATGTACCTCCTACATAATCGATTTTTGTAAACTATATATACACTTTTGTCGCTAAAACGGAAACCACAAAAATAAGAAATATTTAAGAAACTAAAAAAAGCTTTCATATCTAGCTGAACTAAAAAGAAAAAAATACTTTTCTATGGGTAAATATAAAAATATATTGATTAAGAATAATATGTTATCGTTCATGGACGATAGTTGCCATATTTCAATTGTTGTAAATACTTTATTTATTATTTAAAATAGACATTGGGAATTATTTTAAAACTAGCCGACCTGGCGAAAATCGTGAACTTGGCACTCAAATTTCTCTGCATCGTGCAGAGGGACTTGCCCTGAAAATATGTATGCATATTAAAGATAACCTGTATGTTCAAATGTTTCTCTACGTTTTGGATTTTAGGCTATTAGGTCAATTTATGTTGAATGTCGTTATGTCAGTAATTTCAAAACCATGAAACTTATGGCTTCGAAAAAACTACTTCGGACAATCTATTTATGGATGGATATGGATTATGCGTAAATCGCGGTCATGATACAGCCAGACAGACAGATAGACAAAAAGTCTAAAACTGTGTTCTGTTTCCTCTTTTTCATCGCCTGTATTTACCTCTTTTTTTGTATATATCTTCGATGTACAGAACACGGTACAATACAGTACACTCTTATGGTTTAATAATATATTTTGAGTAATTTTACTTTAAATATTACGAAATAAATAATAATTTTATTTAAATGTTTTATTATATTACTATATTTTTTATGAGTTCTTACAAAAAAAGGTGATTAACAAAAATCGTTTTATCGTGCTCAAGTGTGGGGTGCGCGATAATATATTTTATAATGTTTATTGTTCCTCAATATCTGTTAAGTATTTAAAACAATTGAAACCCAGCACCTCGCACTTTTAATCAAGACAATGTTTTTTTTTCGTAAAACCTACTTTTTTTGGATTTTAGGAATAGAAAATTATTAGTTCAGCTGGATAGAAAGAAACTTCGTTAGGTTTTAAACATCTGTTAGTTATTTTTATCAGCTTTTTTTTTGTTTTATTAATCAAGATACAATTGCATAGATAACCGAAAATATAAAATAAACACTCACAGGTAGAGTTTAGCAGCGACTCGCCCGGATTGGTACCACCGCCTTACCTATTCCTGCCGCCATAACGTCATGACGTGTTCCGGGTCGGAGGCTAAGGCAGCCGGTAAACTTACTTTTGCTCGAGGCCTAGCATTCCGGGTCTCAGGTTGGCAACGCATCCTTACCACCTTTGGTGTCTAGGCGGCGTGTATTTCCTAACATCAGAAATCCGTCTGCTTGTTTGCCTTCCAATATCATAAAAAAAAAACACACGGAAATGTAGACATCGATGCTTATTACACAAATGTCTACTCCTGTCGAGCACCGAACCCAAAAACCTTGAGGTTGATCGGCGTTGGAGTTAAGCGTGTACTGTAACCGCTCGACCAAGGAGGCGGCGGGGCAGAGCGGAGTCGCTCGATCAGGATTTTGTTCATGTCAGCTTGAGGTCCATTCGGAGCAAAAATAAGAAATGAATTATTCATAAGTCGGTAGTTCATTTATTCAGCCACATATTAGGACAAAAAACTTAGAAAATCTGTTTTTAACTATACTAAATTTACCTAACAATGGCACAATTCGTATGGCTCATTTAACCCCACAGCCAGGGTCTATTGAACCATTCAATGGTGACCCCATTCTCACTTGAGCCAATAGATTGGATAAAAAAATTCATATTAAAACTTAGGAAATATCGAGGCAAAAAACATAATAAATTTTCTGAGACTCCTCATAGAAACTAACGTAAACTTAAAACTCTTATTACACACAGTAACTCAATAAGTTTAGATACTGTCAAATTTCATACAGACATAAACTGCTACGACTTACTTAGTGTAGATATATTTTGCATTAAAATCTTGTCAAGAAATAATTTGGCACAATATTTAACTTTATTTCATTGTAAACCATAATCTAAACAGTACAATCCAACATTATAATAAATTGTTTTTGCTCCAACCAGGAATCGGAAAGGGGTTCCTGTGAAACCATATTTCCAAAACCGGACTACAGCAATTAATTTAAATGAATAATGGGAATTTGTCTTACTATCTATAATGCCCCATTTTCTATTTTTCGGGTATCTGAAATAACCACATTACAATGACGACATTTCTAAATACACTAGCTTAGTTGTGAAAATTTACTGTCGGCCCACGCGCTACATGATTTTCATTGAGAGTAATAAAAACAACGACAGTTGTAGACGACGTAAGAGAGAACATACACGTCTGTGAAGTTTATTTAATCTGTGATAAAATAACTTGAATATTTATGTACATAATTTGTGTAAATAGTAGAACGATTATCTCTGTGGAGCCAGTAATTGTAATTGTGTGGTATAAATATTCAACAGGATTTATTTCTTGTGTAAAATGATGTATGAACGCTGCGTTATTATTTCCTTTGAGAATCTTGCTATTAGTTAAAAGTTGTGACTAAAACTTGTGTTGGAGTCTGTGATCGTTTGATACTTAGTCCGTAGTCGGTTTTGTTTATTGGTATAATAATGCTAACCCCTATCTAATTGAATAGAGGTTAATACCTATTTCTATATTGGTTCTATTACTAATTCTGTGCTATTTCTTATCGCGGCGGCCAACAAATTCGGTACAGTAGGTTTAATAAGTATTCAAATCATACCATAAACTTTTCTTAAGCCTTAAAGAATATATCGTCGGCTTATTGCAAGATGTCATTATGTGACGTATTCATTATTCTTAAATTAAGGGTATTTTCAACATTTTAACAGTAATGTCTGACTGCTAAAGATGTAGTTATAGATTTCATAGCAAGCTGCGTAACGCCTAAAGTAAATAAGTTAGAAGTTAGTGAGTTTTTGCATTGTCGAATATGTCAAAATGAATCCATCCATAAAAAAATATTTAGTATTTTTGAAGTGAAAACTTCTTTACCGGCGTTGCGCACTTTTCTTCAAAACTCGCGTCAGATCGAAAATTCGTAAGACGGCGCAAGGCACATGCGCGAATGTTCGTGTTGTCATGTTTGTGTACGATAGCGCAATGAATGGAGATTGTATTCTACCACATAAATGATAGTACTTTCATAGTGATAATTAAAGCAATTCGTGCAAAATTATTCCAAAATATCAAAAATGCAGAAAGTTAATATTCAAGTTTTAACTTCTGCCGGCACTCCCGGAGTGCAACCCGTCGTTCAATAAGCCGAAGGTAGTTACAAAAATATCCCATTTGGTAGTTCACGAGTTTTGCATTCAGCAACACAAGTGCGATTTATTTATTTTTATATACAGGATCAGTGAACATGCAAACGCTTTTCCTGATCAATAAAGACAAGAGTGACACCATAGATGTCACAGGTGCGTTGCAGTCCTGAGGCCGGTATTTTAGGCCTATTGTGTAAGTTTGCCGGTTACCCTACTCTTGAACCGGAACATGACAAAGTCGTTATGGCGTCAGGAATAGGTAAGGCGGTGGATCTCTTCCCGGGCAAGTTGTTAAACTATCACCAGTGGTTTTGTTGACAATGACCTTTATTTTAATCTGTGCTCACCTCTTATTATCTATCTGGCAGAGAGGCAGATAATCTTTATACTCTGCCGACCAACAAGGGCAGAATTGTATAGGTAGATTTATAATAATAAATAATAAAGGTATGCTAAAATAATAAATGTAATAAATATAATAAATGCAAGCATAAAATTGTATGCAACCTTGAACCTTCGTCACTACCCTTAATATAGTGTATACAGTCATTTCTAAAACTATATAACATGAAGTATTTAAATAATCACTGTTTGTATGTTTGTTTATTTTTCTTAAAAACTCTGCTAGGTAATTTCGCGTCATAAAATGATATCACCACGTAAACATTGCGCATACGACTCTGTAGTATGAGGACCGAACGCCTAAATTATATGTTGATTGTCCAGTTGTTATTAATTACAATACGATTTTACGAATAAAAATAAAAATGTGTTTTTGTAGATGAGCTACGAGTTTAGGGAACCGATTGTATTATAACATTAAAAGATAGCTTGGCTTGCTTTTTAAAAACCAGTACTATACCTTTCAAATGCAAAATGAGTTGCAGTTCATTTCATACGCGAATAAATGATCTGACATAAATGCTATTTAACTAACTTTTCTTATAATATTCAAGGTTTAAATTCGAATTTGACAACAAAATGCTAAAACAAGTTGATTAATAATTAAAACAACTTCGATTTGGATGATTGTTATCCAAATCGAAGGTGTAAAAGCAATCATGTTCCGATTTATTTTGGTGCAATCTTAAGATTTGATTTTAACATGTAATAAATTCATAAAAATGATGTTTAAAAAATAATTTCAGATTAATTTTAAAATACATTTGCTTGTTATGAAAAGAAGATTTACATGTTTTTAATATATAATTAACACATAATTTGATACAATAACATATAATACATATTTTGATATTAGGATATTGATTAAATATGAGCAATGTTACAACGTGAATCGCAGTCGGATCTTAGTCCTATGTTCGCTTCCATCTGTTTGCAGAAGGCTTTTATCTACTAGTAGTTGCTACACTGCCTACAGGTGAAGGACATTGTGTATACTTGTAATGGTTAGTTTTTTACATATAACTACTTTGTATATTTTCCTTCGGATTTGTTCCGAAAATTAAAAAAAAAATATTTCTCGACTGCTACTCTACCAACTATCCCTATTATGTAAGATCCTTACTTGTACCAATCATTTATCTATTTATTTATTTAATTCTTTATTGTACACAATTTATGACATAAAACATGGACAGTGATAAACAAAAATGCACAAAAGGTGGGCTTATCTCTAGGTCTACAGATTTCTTCCAGCCAACCCTAAAAATTAGGATCTGTGATGAAACAATGGAAGGCATCATGCACAATAAAAAAATAACCTAAACATAATAATATATAAAAAAACTCATAACAATGATATTGTTCATATTATTGTATTTTTATAAAATTATAGGACTTAGTGTCTTCGGCTAATCGTGGGTTGTACCTCCTACTTCTTTGGGAATACGAGTCTGAATGTACATTCTAGCCAACGGCCAAAAAACGAAACCCTTATGCATTCGTCATGTTTGTCTGTCTGTCCGACCATATGTCTCAGCCACTTTTTTCCGAAACTTTATTTTCAAAACTTGGTAATTAGATGTATTCTGAGAATTGCAATAAGATTTTCAAAAAATAGAAACAAAAGGTAAATTTTGGAGGTTTCCAATACTTAGACTTTGATGTAAAAAAATTTTAGTTTCGTAGTAATCTCGATTTTTTTGTATCAAATAATATATAGGTCTTCAAAAATTTTGAGAGGTTTATAATTTATCATTTTCTCTAAGATTAATAGTTGTGCGAGAGTTCCAAAGTGATAAAATGTCCCCCCCCCCCCCTGTAACTTCTAAAATAAGGTAATGACAAGATTGGAAAAAATAAATGATGTACGTACATTACCATGTAAACTTCCACCAAAACTTGGTATGAACGAGATCTAGTAGTATTTTTAATAACTTAATAATATAATGTTACTTGCTGCTACGGAACACTTAATGGGCGAGTCCGACTCGAACTTGGCGATTTCTCACTGAAGTAGGATACTTATTACGTAAAATACTAGGATACTAAAATGCTAAAGATTTCTTTTACTTCGAAGTTTTTTCACAAGTTTTAATTAGTTTGATCTGTCTAGATCAGCCTTTCCCAAAGTGGGCGATAACGCCCCCTTGTGGGCGCTGGAAGCCTAGAGGGGGGCGGTATAAATCTTGAAAAAAAATGTTTTTTTTTAAACTAGGCGCAACAAATATGTTATTGAGGTTATTGACAAGAAAAAAACGAGGGGGGGGGCGCTACAAAACAACTGATTTTCAAAGTGGGCGTTACATGAAATAAGTTTGGGAACCTCTGGTCTAGATGATTATAGTGTAATCTTGCAAGTCAGATTTGATCCACTTCTCGGTTACGGGTTCAGTTTAAGTTGTATTTTATAGCATCTGTAAATCGAAAGAATATACATAATTATTATAACATGAAGCTGATCTGACGATATAACCGGAAAGTGGCTGTAAAAACTCCTCAAATTCCCAACATTGTTCTATCGCGTTTTGCCTAAATTGACACGTCTCAAAGTCTAACACCCGTATTCAAGAAGCTTACTTGCCTAAGTAATGAATAAACGCTGTACGAAGTACGACATTTAGCTATGCGTATCTTACGTCAAGCCATCATATTCATGAACAATACTTAGAACTGATATTGAACCAAGTATTGTTCATGAATTGGATGGCTTGACATAAGAAACACATAGGTAAATGTCGTACTTCGTACAGCGTTTTCACATTACTTAGGCAAGTAAGCTTCTTGAAAACTGGTGTAAGTCTATTCGGTGAATGGCCCTTAAAAAAATTGTTTTTTTTTGGTAAAAAATTAAAAAATATTTCTAGTTTTATTTCCGATTAGGAGGATAAGGACTTACTTTTGCTCGAGGCCTAATATCCTGACCTCAGGTTGGCAACGCACTATTACCACCGTTGGTGTCACTAGGCGTCAATTTCGTACCATCTGGAAATCCAT
Source organism: Calephelis virginiensis (assembly GCA_002245475.1). Classification (NCBI taxonomy): domain Eukaryota; kingdom Metazoa; phylum Arthropoda; class Insecta; order Lepidoptera; family Riodinidae; genus Calephelis; species Calephelis virginiensis. The sequence goes on from NJDC01058124.1 coordinate 361,759, forward strand.
CTAATTGTTTGCCTTCCAATATCATAAAAAAGTTTATTTAAGATTTTAAACTTAAATCGTCGCGAATTAACAAATAAAATAAAAAGAGATCGTGAGTATCCCGTATAAATAATTAAAAAGTTTATTGTTAAAAAAACATTAAAAAATAACGTTGCCCGGGATTGGACATGTGCCCGGTTGGCGATAGGCTTGCCACTTATCACATTGTGGGGCTTAGCATCTAAAGCTAGTCGTGTGTTCCTCGGTTGTGCCTCTTCGGGGATATGGGCGTGAAGATACTAAAAAATCATTAGGTTTAAAATACCTGTGATAAATGGAAACTCTCATTTAACCTTTGCCATTCAAACAATAACTAGTGTGTACCAAATACAAATTATATGGCTAGTTAACTACCTAGTTAGGTACTATGTTTCGTCATTCACATTGCACGTGTATGTAATGTGCTATTATTCAATCCAACCAACATCAATTCTCGCTAGACTGTCAATTGTGAAGTCAATAATCTCTTGTGAATTAAATGAACAAACATACATACATAAATTATATCACGCAACAAATTATTAGGTACTTATAAATATCATTACTGTCATAATGTAAACTGATCAGCGTGAATAGGTCACATGGAAGCTGTTGTTCGGTGTTTTTGAAGTGTCACGTGGTCTTACTTCGCCAAACGCAGGTTATTAATATGAAAATAATATTTGTGCATAAATGATAGTACTTTCATACTGATAATTAAAGCATGTTCGTGTTGTCATGTTTGTGTACGATAGCGCAATAAATGTATATTGTATTCTACCACATAAATGATACCTAGTACTTTCATACTGATAATTAAAGCGTGTTCGTGTTGTCATGTTTGTGTACGATAGCGCAATAAATGAATATTGTATTCTACCACATAAATGATCGTACTTTCATACTGATAATTGAAGCAATTCGTGCAAAATTATTCCCTAACTACCTTTTCGAAAATATCAAAAATGCACAACGTTAATGTTCAAGTGTTCATTCTGCCGGCACTTCCTTTTCTAACTGTTTGTTTCGACTTTACGCCAATATTGGAATCGGCTGAACCGAAGTTGACGGGACTTTGACTACTAGCTAGTTAATGTAATAAAGAGTAACTGCTGCTTTTGTTTTAAACTTTTTTGGTATAATTCCACGCAGACGAAGTCGCGGGCTCGTCTAGTGTTACCTTAAATCCTACTACCAATTCTGCTCTTTAAATAAATTGACAAATACATTTAGTTAAAGTGACGTTTATGGAATAAGATTATTGACATGACGTTGAAGTTATACCTAGGAATGAAACGATACGAGTAAATCCAAGTAGGTACTCGATACTTTCACCGATAGCAAGTACATTTTAGTATCGATACTTCGAAATGAAATATCGAATAGGTATCGCTTAAAAGTACTCACAGTAACTTTTATGGTTTACGGAAATTAAAATAAAGGATGTTTATCTTTTAACATTGATAAAAAACGTTTATCGTAAATTGAAGTTTCTAAACGCACCCTAGTTTTGTGTAGTTAGCAGCTTTGGCAGTTGACAAGCTTGTTTGTCTATGCCTGAAAACCCGAAACGGACTTTTTTCATTTATTATTTTGAAGGTTACGTGTTGTACTATCGCTTACCCGCAACACTCATAGTCGGTACTAACTCAAAAGTTATTATTTTATGTTAGAATATTATTAGTACTTTTCAATAAACAATACCAATACTAGTTACGGTTTTAACTCAAAATTTTCCAAAAACGATGCAATACTAGTAAGTATCGATACTTTGTGATCGATACTATGTAAGTATCGATACTTGACGACCGATACCAGTATCGAGTATAAGTATGGATACCCCAGTGGTATCGTTTCATCCCTAGTTATACCTAACGTTGAATTCGTAAAAAAGATGTTTTGATATATAATCATTCCAAGGATCTTCGCGCCCGTTTTCCCGAAAAGGTATAGATACAACCAAGGCCCTCACGACTAGTTAAAGACTTTAAGTCCTATAATGTGATAGGTGGCAAGCCTATCCCCAGCCCGGCACATATGCAAACCCGGGAATCGTTATTTTCATTTTCTCGAGCAAAAATAAGTTTACCGGCTATCTTATCCTCCGAACCGGGACACGTCAACGGCAAGCACTAACCAGTCACCTGTCAGATGTTAGTGACGATAAGCCTATGCTCGCATTTTACGAACTGTCTGGCAGGAAGGCAGATGGCCTATTCTGCAAAGGAGCACGGATCAACACGAGGACAACAAAAAACATTTTTTTTAATAAAAACATCGATGACCGCGATGAGATAAATTGAACTTTCAACTAGTCGTGAGCGCACTGGTTGGACCTCTGCTTGCCTGTTCCGGGATACATGCGTGAAGATACTGTACTTGTGTATTTTATTTAGCAATGTTATTAATTGCTATAAAACTATATCTAACCTACGTATATTTATGTTCTGCCGTAAAGTATATTACTCAGGTCTCAGACTACATATTTAAAACGTTATCCGAAATTCCTCGGTCACGGATACATCTAAGGATAGTTTAGACATTTTACTATTAGTACTTTATATTTATGACTCTAATGATGAAACATGCCAAAATATATCCGGTAGGCTCTGATCTTGACCTATTTAAATATCAATCAAATGTGTCCTTAAAATGTTAGCAATTCAAACAGAATAATCAGCTCTGCAGAGATAACGATGATACCACTGAGGTGCGACACGAAATACAGACTTTAGGATTACTTCAGTGATTGAAAATAAAATTAAAAATTAAATGTGTTTGTTGTGAAGTGTAGTAGTGTGGGTGAAAATGGGATGTTGCGACGGTTGTTGTGTGCCACCAAAAGAAAAACGTAAGTTTAGGTTATATTTTTAATATGTTATCATGAACGTAATCTCTTATCTTTCAAACATGTTTATGCCACTAAATAGTAAAAGAAAAACGATTTGCTTAATGTGCATTTAAAAACACTTCTAGTTTTAAGTGAAAATAGGCAATAATTACTTACATTGATCCTCGTTTTCCACATTTAGGAAAGAAAACTTGGGGATCCGCAGATATTAATATATACGATTTTAAAATGATTGATGAATGAAATACTGTTTAATGTTTTATTTTGTTTAAAAATATAACTTAAATATATGCAAGCTACAACTAAAAATTCGTTAAATACAGAGTAATTTGGTTGTGGACATGATATGCAAATTTGCATTATTAGCAAAATGAAATGCATATACATACAACCAGTTACATAATCTTTACGTCATAAGTACACTTCACTAACCGTTTTATTATTAAACATAGACTTACTAAGAGTACACTTATGTTGATATTATAGTCTGTATCACAGTATAATAAAGTCTTTATTAAACCAGGTTGAACCTTAGCGTACTTTAGACCGTGATTGTTAATAAGACATTATTAATAAGGAAAGGCTAAGGTAAGAGTAAAGTTAAGTTGATATTACAGTGTATTAAAGACTAAATACCAGATTGAACCGTGGAGTACATTTAGCTCGTGGTTATTAATAAGATGGCTAAAGTATATATTAATACTTCCCTATTGCAGGTTTTTTTTGTGATAAGACAGTAACAAAAAAAAGTATCTTCACGCCCATATCCCCGAAGGGGTAGGCAGAGGTACAACCAAGGCACCCACGACTAGCCGAAGACACTAAGTCCCACAATGTGATAGGTGGCAAGCCTATCGCCAATCGGGCACATTTCCAATCCCGACCAACATTCTTTTTTAATTGGAAAAATCCAATTTTCTTAATGTTGGCCGACCCGGGATTCGAACCCAGGACCTCATGCAGTCAAGTCCAACACCCGGACCGCTAGACAGTAACAAGATGACTCTTATGATGGCTATAGACAGCTGTAGCTTATAAACACCCTAGATGTTACAGGGTGTTGATGTGGCAGTGGTGTTAGGCTTAAAGTGCAAGTATATCGGGTACTCTACTCTCCAGACCGGAATATGACACTTGTTATGGCGGCGGTGGCCTTCTTCCCGGGTAAATTTCTGCACTAAACTCTACCACCTGTGGTCTTGTTGGTAATAATTCGATTAACCTATGTTCGCCTGTTACGAGCTGCCAGGCAGATAGGCCGATGGTCCATTTTATACAGAAGATCCGCTCAAGTCGGGCCATATATGTAGTCTTATACATTGTAGTTTTTGTACTTTATAAAACACAGAAACTGCTATTGTTTGTAATTGCGAATATGCATATTACAATTCTATGAACGATAGCAAACGCAGAACTAATTGCACATGCGTGGTTTATCTAATTTCACCGTGGGTGTTCGGTTGTGTCAGATTATTAAATAATATTTACTAATCTCTGTTTATGTCTAGAGTCTGGTTTAATGATTATTACACCTTGTTTGTTTTTTGTTATCTGCCGGCCACCCAAAACCTAACCTGTAATCAAACTTAAACTATTACTTTTAATTCATAGACAGAGTTACCAAGGTATTCTATTTTAACCCCCGACGCAAAAAGAGGGATTTTATAAGTTTGACGAGTCTGTCTGTGTGACTGTCTGTGGCATCATTACTCCCGAACGGATGCAGTGATTTCAATTTACTTTTTCTTGTTTTCTTGTATTAAAGGTAACTTATGTGCCAATGTTCTTAGACATGTTTGATGAAAATCGGTTGAGCCGTTTATGAGGAGATTAGGCAATTTTTTAACTTTTTAAGGAAACTTAAGTTGTCGTGTTGGGTCGATGACCTAATGCCCTACTTACTCTAAAAGAACTAAAGTACTCCAAGTTTCAAGCTGGTATCATAGTTTTTATTACACTATGATACAGACTCAGATCAACTTATTTTTAATCTTTGTTTATTGGTAATACAGTAAAAGTAGAGGTAAAAACGTAATATTGTTAATCATCGTCACAAAAACTATTTCATACGAAACATAAGTACCTGTATCAAAACGTAAGGTATTTTTTATAAGATAACTGATAAGACAGTGAACACGTCTCTCGTGACGGTAAGAGACAACCATGACCTATAGACACCATAGATGTTGTAGATCGTCGCTATCTTGTGGCCCAAGTGGTAGGATAATTGTGCAAGTCTACTGCCTAAACTACTCTGAGGACCGGAGCATGGTACTATCGTCATGTCGCGTTCGGCAGGAAAAGGTAAGATCCCTGACAAATTATAACACGGCGTCCTACCACCAGTGGTTTTGTTGCAAATTACTTACCTATATACTAAAATTTGCTCGTATGTTACGAGCTGCAACTTACTCCAGGTAGGCAAATGGTCTAATTTGCAAATGGTCTAATTTGCACAGGAGATTAGTGGGGCTATTCAGTATCTTTTAAGTGAGGATTACTGAGTAAAGTGTACATTAAATAGCTATCAAATGTAGGGATGCAAACGATGCATCGATGTTTAAAAGATCGTATCGTTCATTATCAACGATGTTTTATGAGCGTTGTTCTATTGCAGTGCCATCTCTTTATTAGTTAATAATCTACATCATATTATAATCTTAGTCACTCGCACGCCATTGTATTTTCTATTTTTATCTCAATCTTACGCTTAAAGTGAGCAAAAGAACGAACCGCCGAATGTTTGGCGTCCATGTGCAGCTCCGTCGTTCGTGTTTGTGCATTTTCACCAAATCATTTTTATTTACAGATTTATATACATATTATAATCTTAGTCACTCGCACGCCATTGTATTTTCTATTTTTGTCTCACTCTTACGCTTAAAGTGAGCAAAAGAACGAACAGTTGTATGTTTGGCGTCCATGTGCAGCTCCGTCATTTGTGTTTGTGCATTTTCGCCAAATTGTTTTTATTTACAGATTTTGTTTTACATAAAGTATGTATAAGTATATGTCTGTTATTTTGATTACTAAAACGAATCTAATTCAATCTATATAGGAAATAGCTTTTTCTCACTATATTATGTCCGTACGTCAATCCTGTTAATATTTTATAAAACATCGTAAAAACATCGACATATCGTTAATAAACATCGATATTTTCGACATCGATGTTTTATTTTCAAAAACATCGATATTATACTATGGATGTTTGTATGAACGATGTTGCCATCCCTAGTCAAATGACGTGTTTTATATGTACTATTTACTGTGATTAACAGAATTACAATGGAGACAGCAAATATAAAACACGTCATTTGACGGCTATTTGATGTACACTTTACCCAGTGATTATTACTAAAAAGTTACTGAATAGCCCCCCTGGACCATCTTGGGGAAAAAATCTTTAATATTCTGTTTTAAGCTGTATAAAAACCCTTTCAATGTAAAAGTTTATTTTTTAATTTATCGCGCTCAGACATAAGATTTTTTTTATTTAATTGACGTGTAATTATTTTGATATTTCAGGGGAGCCTATCCGATATGACCCCGACTTCAGCGGTCCCACACACAACCGCTCATGCACAGACATCCTCTGGCTGATAGTGTTCATTCTGTTTCTTGGATTATGGGGCTATGTAGGCTATTATAGTAAGTATCCACATTTTTTATGGTATGTAATGTTAGGTTAGGCAATAGTTTTAAACTTATACTTCAACATCAAAGTTTACTGGTATAATTTGAGTGTTGCTATATATTTAAAATGTATGAATAAAGATTCCAGTAAATGATTTGACTTTTCAAAATTTAAATTCATCTTACTTTTAAATCAAAAGATATGAAAAGCCTGAATCAGGCTTAATTATTAAACTAATTAATAGAATCGGTGATTCTATTTATTCTTTTTTGTTTTCCAGTTTGTGATTTACAAATTGGTTCGTATATTTTTAACCGACTCCAAAAAAGAGGAGGAGGTTCTTAATTGGCCTGTATGTTTGCTTTTGACTCCGTCCGTCAATTTTGATGGTTCTTTTATAAAATGATAGGTCATGATTCCGACTTCCGAGTTGGTCCCATAACAATTTTATCATGGGCCGACAAGTGTTTTTTGAGTTATACTTAATAATGTATACATGTTTATTTATATTGACGAACTCTTCATTTATAACTCAAAAACTACTAGTAGAATGTTGATGAAATGTATGTGGGACCGTTTCGGAACCATTTGCTATCTTTCAATAAAGAGGCATTAAATCAATTAGGCTTAGAATATATCGACATAATAACACTTAATCAAAAATAAAGTATCTTCACTCCCATATCCCTGAAGGCAGAGGCACAACCAGGGCATCCACGACTAGCCGAAGACACTTAGTCCCATAATGTGACAGGTGGCAAGCCTATCGCCAACCGGGCACATATCCAATACCGATCAACGTTTATTTTATTAGAAAATTGGAAAAATCCAATTTGATTTTTGTTGCCCGACCCGGGGTTCGAACCCAGGACCTCGTGCAGTCAAGTCCAACAACTGAACCGCTAGACTGACCAAATATTTTTTTTACTCTTGTATTTTAGGGAACTTATTCATTATGAATATGCAAGTACCATTGTAGTTTAACTTACCAACCAGTGGTCTTTGAACTTAAAATCTCGAATGAAGGAACATTTTTGAATGGTCATGTTAAATGGTGTGAGGATTTTTTGTAATAAGTTCTAACTATACTAAAGTTATGTATGCAAAAGTTTGTCTGTCTGTTACTATTGATCTCGATTAATCAATTTGAATCGGGAAGCGTTTACAGACGCGAACGAAGTGACAGGTACAGCTAGTATATTATATACGTGGTAAAGTACACTGTTACTTTACTTTACTTTAGTTTACTGGTAAAATGTAATAAAATTAACATTTTGTTGAACCAAAGACAATATATATATTTACTAATCTCTGGTTAAACTGAGATATTACGATTTAAAATTTCAATTTAAGTTTTGATAATAATATTAGATTACTGTAAAATTTACTATACAGGATGAAAGATAAACTATTAAAGTTTATCTGTATTAATTTGAAAAATCGTAACTTGCAAATATTTACCAACAAGTTAATATTTTGTTGACTAAGGGCATATACGTTTTTAGCTGTATTTTAACGTACCTGGTTTTAGCAGTAATTGAAAAATATAAATTAAACCTGAATATGAGCCTTTCTTTACTAGACCTAGAAATGCAGGAACTGTATGATCTCACTTACAGATCAAAAACAATAAATGCGGATATCGCTTTTCATTGGAAAATAATGTATCTACAAGCCGACATAAAAAAAACATAAATGTATTTATATCTCTTTGCCTTTATATTTTTTTACTGAAAAAAGTAAAGCGCTTAAATTATTTTAGCTTATCTCAAAGTATCTTCACGCCCATATCCCCGAAGAGGTAGGCAGAGGCACAACCAGGGTACCCACGTCTAGCCGAAGATACTAAGTCCCACAATGTGATAGGTGGCAAGCCTATCGCCAACCGGGCACATATCCTATCCCGAGCAATATTTTTAATTATTAGAAAATTGGAAAAAACCCAATTTTCTTTTGTTGCCCGACCCGGGACTCGAACCCGGGACCTCATGCAGTCAAGTCCAACAACTGAACCGCTAGACCTCAGAGGCGATAGGCTTATCTCAAACTTAGTTATAAAGAGGTTACTAGACATAAAAAGAAAAAAAAAGTTATATAACGTGGCGCACTTGTATCTGCTTTGCTCAGCTCCAAGTAGATTTACTTCCATTTATCAGAACTGTAGGTAACTGTTATTTTATTACATTTACCATATATTCACCTTAACTATATTCGTGATAAGCAGTTCTAGGACCTATTGGATTTTACCAAAAGAAGGAGCGTCGAAAATTACATAGAACTATTTTTATAACTCATTTTTGCAAAAAAATGCATTTATTATGTTTTACCAGTAACATCCAAGCTTCAGACAAACATACTATCTTTATAGTTACAGGTGATATTAATTTATTACTATAGTAATACTATATAAAATATACTTATTAATCTCATGTGTAGTGTTACACAAAAGTAATAATAAAAATACTATCATAATGCACGTATCCCTGAAGAGGTAGGCAGATTCAAAACTAGGGTTCCCACGACTGGTCGAAGACACATAAATCGTACATCGCCAACCGGAATCATATATCAAACCCGAGCAGGAGCAACATTTTTTTAGTACAAAATTAAAATAACACGTCTGTCCATGTGTATGCTTAGTTAGATATTTAAAACTACGCAGTGGATTTTGATGCGGCTTGTATCATAGATAGAGAGATTCCAGAGGAAGGTGTATTATGTAATTGTGTAATAATAACATTGTAGTTTATCCATCCATGCGAAGCTGAGTCGGGTTGCTAGTAGATCTAAAATCGTAACTTGGAATCAATAATCGTAATAATTTTATTTTAATCGCCTCTGTGGTCTAGCGGTTCAGGTGTTGGACTTGACTGTATGAGGTCCCAGGATCGAATGGCATGCTATCAAATTTAGGTTGTACGAACGGATGTAAGAGTTTTGGTTGATGATGTAGTGCTGGAACAAGTGAATGAAATTGTATATCTTGGTTGTGCTTTTAGCAGGGAT
>NJDC01058124.1:371758-386613 GCA_002245475.1 Calephelis virginiensis
AAGGGTTATGAATGTGAAGGAAGCAAGACAGGTTTGTCAGGATCGTGAGGTTTGGAACTCGATACTCTCTGCCTACCCCGTAAGGGACTTGGCGTAAAGATATGTATGTATGTATGTATGTACGAAGTTTGCCGTATCAGCTAGCATTGTGTATAATTCTATTAAGGATGTTTAAGCATATAATAATGATTGAGGTTATGAACTAACCCAGAAAATGCTACTTTTTTGTACCATATCTACAAGTTCTTGGACGTGGACCAAAATATTTGTAGGTTCTGTGAACTGAGCACGTATATATAATTCCTGCGTTTTGACAAATTGTCAGGGCCGGATTTAGAGGTCTGGAGGCCTTGGGCAACAATGGTGTGTAGACCGCTGGCCCAAAATATTTTACCAAATAAAATGAAAAAAACAATTCATTCGAATTTTCTATTAATATTTAAGAAAGATATTATTATATTTGTACAAAGAACTGTAAGTAAAGGTAAAACAGCGGAAAAAAATATTGTAGAAAAATATATCCAAATATTTTACCAAATAAAATGAAAACAAAATCCGTCGTGTTTTCTATTAATATTTAAAAACAGTATAACCAAGTTTGTAATAAGTACTGTAAGTAAAGGTAAAACAGCGAAAAAAATATCGAAGAAAAATATTTTGACTAGTCTGAAATTTTAAAGACTTTTTACGTACCCTCTAATATGGGGAAACATCATTTGTTTCCGCTTTATTACTTCGCCCCGGTTGCTCTCCCCTTAATCTGGCACTGCAAAATGACTGAATTGATGTATGAATTGGACATAGTCCTAAAATAAGGAAATTATATGCTTATTTTTTTTTATGATATTGGAAGGCAAACAAGCAGACGGATTTCCTGATGGAAAGAAATTCACGCCGCCTAGATACACCAAAGGTGGTAATGGTGCGTTGCCAGCCTAAGGCCAGGACCGGGTCGAGCAACAAAAAGAAAATTTGGATTTTTCAATTTTCTAATAAAAAAATGTTGCTCGAGATTGGATATGTGTCCGGTTGGCGATAGGCTTGCCACCTATCACATTGTGGGACTTAGTGTCTTCAGCTAGTCCTAGGTGCCCTGGTTGTGCCTCTGCCTACCTCTTAGGAGATATGGGCGTGAAGATACTTTTTTTTATTTCATTAATTGATTTCACTATTTTCAGGCATAACACATGGAAATGTAGAAAAGCTTCTGGCTCCAATAGATTCTAACGGGAAAAGATGTGGACTCGATTCAGGGCTGGAAAATAAGAAATATTTATTGTTTTTTAATATCGCGAAATGTCTAAGCCCTGGTACACCTATCACTGGATGTCCGACTACTCAGGTAATTTATCTTAGGCCAATTTCACACTGCGCCGCTCACCGGAGTGGTAGCGTGCGGCGATGCGGTGGCAGTGAGTTTTAACCGTACGGTTTTTGTAACAACTCTAGATTTTAAAATACAAAGTTAAAATCCGCGTCGCCGACCGTTGCTCCGGTGGGCGGCACAGTGTGATATCCCCGGTATAGTACTTTATAGTTCTGTGATTGGTAGTGCTAGAAGTAAACACGTCTACTAATAAACAAAAAAGCTGTACAGACTACTGATTTCACCACGATCGTTGTGAAAATCGAGAGTGAAACTAAGATCAGTGTAAATGAGTTCATTTATTGGTTATGCTCTCATTTATAAACGATTTTTTTATGATAATGTAAGGCAAACAAGCAGACGGATTTCCTATGGTAAGAAATCCACACCGCCTAGAAACACCAAAGGTGGTAATGGTGCGTTGCCAACCTGAGGCCGGGATGGTAGGCCTCGAGCAAAAGTAAGTTTACCGACTACCTTACCCTCCGTTACCGGAACACGTCAACGGCAAGCATTGGACGTTATGGTGGCAGGAATAGGAAAGGCGGTGGTACCAATCCGGGCGAGTCGCTGCGAAACTCTACCACCTAGTAAGATGTCGCGGTGTTAATGACGGTAAGCCTATGCTCGCCTTTTATGAGCTGCCTGACAGGAAGGCAGATGGTCTATTCTTATACCAACATGGGGAAGTACACGAGTGCAAGTAGTCTTTCAAAATTGATATTTTTTTTATCCCAATCCCATGAGAATCTTAGATAATGCTGACGATGCATAAATCTCACTGTTGAACAAATAAATGAACTCGAACGTCTTCAAAATTTTTGTATTAGATTCATATTTTCTTGGCGTAAATATGGTCACGTTTTCCGTAATCTCGTATAGGTTGCATTTGACTTTTCTTGTTTGTTCTAAATACAAACACAAGCTTCTGCTTTTAGGATGATATATTTCGTCTAGTGTTAGGTGGTTTCTATACTTCTTATCGTCGGTGCTTGGTGGAAATCCATTCTTGATACAATTTATTTACAAACACTTGTAGCTACTTTAAACAATATATTTTTATTTATTTATTTTTATAGTTTAGCCAAACGGTTTGGCTATACAAGCATCATCAGGGCTATATAACAACTTTTTGTTGTTATATCATCAATTTTGATGTTATACATAGCCCTGATGATGCTTGTATAACGAAACCGGTTGGCTAAACTATAAAAATAAAAAAAATATATTGTGGAAAGTACAAGTGTTTGTAAATAAATTGTAGTGTTAGAGCATTTTTATATTTTATGACCATCATTGCACAGTATCTCTCTAAACCTTCAATACTCTATGGTTGCTTGGAAGAGACTTGGCGATAATTCGTGTGCCTATGCACTGTATTCCCACAAAAGGAGATGTTTACAAAGTATTTGACTATTGGACTTTTCTAAAGTGTGTAGATAGATAATTTTGGACAACGTTGGATAATCATCAGCCTATCAATATCAATAGACGTAAATGTGTGACGTCACAAGTCTATTATGGTTGTGGAAATGTCCTTCAACCTGCCGCTGTAGTGATGTATATATAACAAATACAATATTGACTGCCATTGTGTTCTCGCTCGGAGGGTAAGGTGCCGTCAAACTGTCTGCGTCAGACTTAATAAAATAAGCAACGCCAATTTGGGTATTTCTTAGTATAAAAAATTTAAACGTGTGCCAGAAAGAAACATATTTGCATTCCAGTTTTCGGGCCACTCAGGCTTGATTGATGAAAAGGCTTATGTGTAAAGGCTTACTATAAGAAAATATAAGGTTCGCTTTCCATAGAAAGACCTTCATCAAATTTGAAAAATCAAAATTTCGTAATTAATATGTCGAATTTATTATTACGGAGTTTAGAAATCATTAGGTAGTAAAAGTGTAATGAAACAGATTTTAAGTTTTAATACCAAAAGTACGAAACTGCAGTCTACTCTTTACAATTTATAGAAGTTCAAAAGTGTCTGGTTTTTACAATAGAAATTGTCTGGATGACGTGAATTCTAATATTGTAGTCATTTTTGTTTAAATAAAAAGGATATGAACACACAGCAATATCTCCTTCGCAGGTTTGTGTCGAAAAATGTCCAGACGAAACCATTTTTTTTTCGACACTTTTGTCAAGCAATCCATCATCCTTCGAGCAATTAAAATCTAAGATGGTATGCAGAGATGGTATTAACAAGCAAACCATGACCATAGATCAAGCTAAGCAATACATGTTGGATGAGAGATGTACAAGTTTCATATTACAAAGCCAACCAGGTAAATATTTCCAGTTTATTAACCATTTGCAATACTGATTGTTGTTTATCGGCCAATATTAATAACCTATCTAAGATAAGACGTCATGCTATTTTAGATCAATTGCCAAGTAAGAGCTGTTACTTTTCAATAAATACCAAAAATATCTTAGCAACAAAACTCTAGAAGGCCTATCTTTATCTGTAGATAGGTTAATATTTTTGTGTTTCTTGGGCCTGGCTACCAATTTTCGTGAGATAGCGTGTGGCATGGCAATAATCGATACTAATCGAAATAGGAAAATAAGTTTCTTGCTTGTTTGTTTGTTCGTTGTTTTCACTTAAATGCCTGAACCAAACATGACAAAATTCGTTAGGAAAAAACCCATAACTCACTGACCATAGACATAATTCTATCAAACATTCAAATATATCCTGTTTAATATGACTGTTAGAAAAGAAGTGAATAACAGCACGAATCTGTAATAATAGAATTAAAACACACACAGACAGACACAAAGACAGACACGTCAAACATCCCTATGACACCTCTCTTTTTCCAACCGGGGATGAAAACAATAAGCTATAGTCAGCTTCATTATGTCGCATGGTGTAACCGAATGTATTTTTCATATGGTGTGTTAATTCTGGTTTGTCATCAAATAATTTCGGTGTTGGTGATACATAATTCGTCCAACGTTCTGACACATGTAGTGCTACTTATTATACAGAGAAATTTTGATATCCATTTTATAAAATATCTATCACCAACCATCTTGGAATTATTCAAAAATGACTCCTCTGTAGGGCTACTCTTGAATCTCGATTTCAAGCAAATTGGAAATTGTAATAGGATTTGTGTCATTTTGAACATAATATTAGCGAATTTTTAACATTTAGTTCCAAAAGAAATGAATCAGATATAATTTATAATCAAACTAGCTGCTGCCCGCGGCGTTGCTACCGTAGTTATTGGTCCCACAGGATGTTTAACACATAGGAAAGTTTTTATCCAGAAAAAATCCAAGTTACCCTGTATATATGTGCCAGATTTCATGTAAATCAGCTGTTCAGTTTTTGCGTGAAAGAGTAACAAACAAACAAACATACAAACTTTCGCATTTATAATGTTAATAAGACGTTATTAGTTTGTCAGTATTGTTTTCAAGAGTACAAATGACATAAATCCGATTTCAATTTGCATGAAATCGAGATTTGAGAGTAACCCTACTGATCCCGCTTTAGTTTTGTTTCGCTGCATCGGCGACCTATCAAAACTGCAATGCAAGGATTCGACGAAGGTGGAGCAAGCAAGAGATGGCCTAACTTGCCTCCGGAATCCAAACGAGGCCAAAAGATCACTCCTGAATAGCGCAACCGCTCTCGATTCCTACGTGGGTTGGACGATTGCGAGTTTCGTAACGTTCTTCACGAGGGACGACCGCGAAGCTCATATTGTATGTAGTAGCCTGATCTGTTGCATGTCTAAAATAATTGCATGTGCACTGTACCTGCACATTACTGACATGATCGTAAACCCTGGATGTGGTTAATCTCTGAATATGCACCTATTAACATTATTTGTAAATGTAATAATGAATGTAATGTTGTGTATGTGTATCATCATTTTTATAATCACTTAATTGGCGCAGAAAGTGAAATGCTACGTATAGAATGATATCAATAATTTCGATGTCATCATTATTGTAATAACTTTAAATCCTGGACCTGGGCTAGGCAGTGGTTAGTATTTTTGACGAAAGTATCGACCTCAGAAGATCTTAGTTATATTATTACTAATTATCGTTACATATCTACTAAAATACTTTAAGTGGTTACATACAGTGCCGGATTAATCAACCGCGGGGCCCAAATCCAATTCCATCGAGGCACCCATCATTTTAATTAAAATTGTCCATGACGGTGGACGGTAACTGTTTTTCAGTTTTCACCATAAAATCTGTCAATTAATAGTCTGTCATTATACAAAATATATTCATCTAAGTTTGAATGTGCAGGACTCTAAGCCACCTTAGAGGACTTAGGCAAGTCACAATAGTTACAGACCCAGTACCAACTGATTCCGAAACAATTGGGATATCAGAAGCAAATGATTATTTTAAATCTTAAATTTCAATTGAAACTTATAATATATCATCATCATTTAAATTATCACGCACATACTAATTCTTCGTTGGTTATGGAACAGTGTTGGGAAGATGCTTCGCTAACGTAACAGTGGTTGAAGAAAATTTACCGAACCTTGGTATTGACCTTAATCTAAATGCAGAACAACTACTCGAACAAATGCAAAAACTAGTTAAGTTTGACCAGGTAGAGTATTAGCTTGCATTATATTATTAGGTTGTAGTTCTCAGAATAGAATAATAAGTTAGACGTAGCAAGCAGTGAAACGGACGATTTTTTGGATAATTGATATCAACCTAGTCTAAGAAAAATCCAAAGTTTAAAACTGATAATTAGGACAGTCACTGTAGAAAATTGATTCTGAGTATAGATAAGATTTTTTTATAGAAATTTTGGAAACGGATTTCCTGATTTCGTTAAAAACTACCGATTAAAACCTTTGGGCTTGTGTTTTAGAATTTACGTTTTAATTCAAATTGTTATCATTGTGACAGAAAATTGTAAGCTGTACGGTTACACATAAATCTCGATTTCATGCAAATTAAAAATTTAAATTATATTTGTGTCAAATAACTCTTACGATTATTTCCAAAAAATCTCCGAATCCCTTGAAATAAATTGTAATTTATTATTAACTAAATGTTGAGAATTCGCTAGTCAGTGTTTGAAATCGATACAAATCCGATTTAAATTTTCAAATTGCATAAAAACGAGATTCAAGAGTAACCCTATTGAAGTTTTGATCTAAGATCCGAAGCTACGTCGTCTTACACCGAGCTGATAATAGTATGAAACCAATTTTATGATAAATGTGGTATATCTAAAAATATGTTAGAAATAGGTTGCATAAAAAATACAGACTATTTTTTTTTCATTTCTTAAATTTTTTATCTGCTCGGTGTAGGTCGATGTAGGTTCGGATTTTGTACTATTTTGTTTGACTTGAATTTGATTTCCGACAAATTTTCTATACATTTCTAAACTTTTCACTTACAAACGTGTTAATAGTTAATGCATTAGGATTTATGATATAGGTATCATCAACATTACAATAAAATGTTGTCTTCAGTATGATATTATGTTATATTCCCAAAACCTTGCCATAATATGCGCTACGTCTATCTTATCTTTTCGTTGCATCAGCATATTATGTTAAATTTCTTCACTGCATGTCAGCATGATTAATGATCATGTCACTGCCATTGAATCATAATCATTTACATGTGTCATTGTCAATAATTCATATCATTAACGTAAATAATAATAGTAGTTAGTGTTACAGACCAAGTACTCCTTAATTTTAATATAAAATTTTTGTTCGTCGTTATCTTTTTTTACGAGGAAGCTTCAAGTGATTTTGATAATAATAATATTAAATTTATTCTTACGGTATTGCTTATCGCGATTACACAACAGGTTTTCGTGGGAGAGACTTAATGAAATTTTATAATTTGATCTATTTATATGGGTTCGTGGGGGCAATAGCTAGGAAGTATTTACTATTAATATAATATGTATTGAATGCATAATATGGAGATATGTTGTTGCAAACTTAATCTTATTAATAGACATTGATTTAAGTACTCCAAGGTTCAAACTGTTATTATAATTCCATATTACAATGTGATATAGACTGTAATATCAACGTTACTCTTACCATAGTCTTTGTTCATTAATAAAAATACAATATATGAATAAAGTAAGTAGCAATATTATGGATCTATTAAAGTTAACTAAACTGTAAAATTTAGATAGGTACCTACTAAAGATATTCTATAACAAAAACTAGGTTACGCAGGTACATAGAACATTTAACGGATTCTTGTCTGTTTGTTCACGTGTTATAGAAAAACTGCTTCCTCCATTTTTATCTGTTTTTTTATTTGACATTAGTCCTATTTAAAATCTAAAAAATATCCGCCTTACTACAATAATATTTAAACGCATGTTTAGCCAAACACTGCTTAAAATTGACACATTAGTTATTATAGTTATAATTGACTGCTAAATTTAAACCAAGAACGTGCTCCGTGTGGATACGTGAATGATGTGACTGCGTGTTATTAGTTTAAAATCAAATTTTAGACACTGTTTAGTAAGACGCTTGTTCAACGAGCGTTTAAATTTTTTGTAGTAAGACGAAGTTGAAAAGATACAATTTTATTATCATGTGGTCAAAGCCGAAGAAACTAATATAAATATATTAATTCAAAATATTTTTATAACTAGATATCATCACAGATAGTTCACGACCTAGTTCAGTCTCGATGGTACATGGTAGGAGCGCTGGTGGCAGTAGTACTACTGTGCTTTTTGTACATAATTCTACTGCGATGGGTAGTGACACCTGTAGTATGGATCTCTATTGCCGGATTCTTTGCACTTCTCGGATTTGGTGAGTGATTTTATTTTACTTTATTAAAAGGTCATGTGGCTTCGGGGCAACTAAGGAGATATAGCCCCATTTTTCCAAAAAAAATAATAAGTTTTTTCAGACAAGATTCATATTAATATTGAAGAACAATATAATCATGTTTGAACAAACTACTAAAGATAAAGGTACACTAGAAAAAAATATCTATAAGAAAATGTTTACTAGTCGGAATTTGAAAGATGTTTTTTAAGAAGTCTCTAGTGGGGGGCCCCTCGTTTGTAGGGGGTCCCAGGGCATTCGTCCCGGCTGCTCTCCCTTAATCCGACCCTGGGTAAACATCTACCGCTTTACCTATTCCTGACACTATAATGAGTGTCATGTTCATGGTAGGGTAGCTGGTAGCACAGCAAGCCCAACATCCGGCCACAGGACATTGATACACCTATAACATTTATCGTGTCTATAGACCGAAGTCGTCTTATAGTGATAGTAAGTACCACGAGAACCAGAGACAAAAAAATATTGTAGTGCCGGATTAAGTAATAACAGAGCCCATAGCGAACGCGGGGCCCTTGACCCTTCTTAATAGCTAGACGAGAAATTTAAATTTTTTATCGGCAGATGAATATTTTAGTTTAAATTTACGGGGTTCAATGTGAGTTTGTGTAGGTGTGATATTTTATTGTATACAAGTATTTAATACGAAATCACATAGTTTTAAGTTTAATATAAAAATTTAAGTTTTAATAAATACATAAATGAAAGCAACATTTTTTTGGAAACAATATGATGTTTTTTCTAACGTGAGGTCCTTACAAGGCAAACATCAAGAATTTGGTGGCGAACAAAGTGCTCAAACCGAGCATGTTTTTAATGGATTCGATTAGGTTCCTTCAAAGGGCTAATCGTGGGAGATTGAACCTCGACTCGGTGTTACGTTCCGATTGTTAGAGGAAGTTTTTAATTATATTGTTGTTCCGTGTAATAATGTTCGTACCAATCTCCCTTGAAGATTCGGGTCTCTTGTTTAGAATGGACCATCTACCTTTTTTAGCAACTCGTAAGAGCAAAGGTTAAACGGATCATTAGTCATTACTAAAAAGACTACTGGTGCTAGACTGCTATTCTGCATCTTGTCCGGATAGGAATCCAAGGCCTTACCTATTTCCGTCGCCATATGTGTGTCATGTGAACATGACACCTGAAGGTCCAGGGGATGGGGTTGTCGGTAGATTTGCACAACTGCTGTAGCACTCCGTCACCGACCGTCACTCTTGACTTTACTCTCAGTTTAGAGGACGAGCATCTACAGTGTTATGGCACTTGATACTTTATAGTAGGTACCATCATAATATCTACCTCAATAAAAAAACGACGGGTTGCACTCCGGGAGTGCCGGCAGAAGTGAAAACTTGAATATTAACGTTGTGCATTTTGATATTTTGGAATGGTTAGGGAATAATTTCGCATGAATTGCTTTAATTACCAGTATGAAAGTACTATCATTTATGTGGTAGAATACAATATTCATTTATTGCGCTATCGTAAACAAACATAACAACACGAACATTCGCGCACGCGCCCTACGCCGCCTTATTCGCGCAAGCGCCCTGCGCCGTCTTACGAATTTTCGATCAGGTCACGTGTCCTGACTCGAGTTTAGAAGTTTTTACCCATTCCAAAAAAAGTGCGCGACGCCGCTAAAGAAGTTTTCATTTCAAAAAATAATAAATTTATTATCATATTTTTTTTCAGCTATGTACTTGTGTTACAAGAATTATGAGTATTATAAAGCAAACCCTGTAAGTCTTATCCCGACGACGAATTTCAAAGGATGGTTGGAATCACTTCTAACAAAAAAAGAGACTTGGCTCGGTATTCTTATCGTCGTGGCTATTCTGTTTGTCATATTGTTTGTAATAGTGGTGTTCTTACGGAGCAGAATTACTATTGCTATCGCTTTAATTCGGGAAGGCAGCAAGTAAGTGAATATTTTTTGTGTATTTCTTTCATTCTTGAACGCCCTATTTAATCCGGTTCGAAGTACCAAATGTTTTTACATACCTGCTAGGTATAATTAATTAATTAAATAAGTCAGTCGTTATAGTTATTTTTGTGCTACTTAGTAACATCACGGACCATGTAGTAGTGTCTTCGACTGGTTAACACTGCAAATGTCGCCGAAACGACGAGACTCGGTTTTCCTCCTACATTGTGTCGTATAGACCTTTGTATTTATTCGGCGCTCCTTTTCATACGTCTTTTTGGAGTCATTCATATGCCAAGATAAGCAAAGCGCTACTATTGACAAAAAGTGGTATACGCACAACATGTTTTAATATCTTAGATATTTTAAATACATTTGAATAGCTGGAGCACGAGAAACATTTTGTTAAACCTTTTCAGACTGCAAACTCTGGGTCATAGTGGCTATGGCAGTAACCTATAAGCAGCTAAGATAAAAAATGGGAGCTCGGAGTTGGAGTTATCTTAAATCTCTGTTGATAATCTTATCCAAGATATGGATAGGTCAAAGAAAATTCTAGGAAAAGAAAAAAATCAGAAATGCAGACAAAGCCCCCGGATGTCAAGAACATTAAAAACCTCAATATTGTTAAATTACGAAAGATATCTTTTAACTGGGACATACTGTTCTAGAAAATGTAACAATTGATACCGAATTATTTTAATTTAATAGAGAGAGAGACATAGGAAAAAATTAAAAGTATAAGAAATTTGAAAGGTATATAAAAAAAGCTTGTTTCTATTTTCAGGGCTGTCAGTGCTATTAAATCTACAGTAGTATTTCCTATATTTCCTTGGATAATCGAGTGTGCTGTAATTGCGTATGGGATTTTAATTCTAATGCATTTACTGTCCATTGGAGATCCAGCGTTTCGTCTTGTCAATATCAGGAATGATACTGACTGTGTCTGTCAAGTTGTGAAAGAGGTGAGTTTTCAACTGTTTTAATTGCAGGCAAAATAATCAATATTCTACTTTTGGTTGCTTTTAATGTCATTTAGATTGGTTTTCCTCTTCCTTTTCCCCTCGCTTAAGCCTATTTTCGTACTGATGACTAAAGCCGCATTCAATATCTCGCCTCTGTGGTCTAGCGATCCGGCGTCGGACTTGACTTCTTTAGGTCCTCAATCCACAAGGGTTCAATCCACAGGTCGAGCAACAAAAAGATAATAAAAAAATGTGTATTTTCAATCCTTCTTATATTATAAGGGCGAAAGTTTGTGTGTTTGTTGTTATACACACACATCGACGGTAAGTTGTATTAATACAAAGGATAGTTTTTACCCCAAAAAAATGTTCCTGTGGGACCATTAACAACGCGGACAAAGCCGCGGTCAACAGCTAGTTTTCATTAAATTGTAAAGTTGCCCGGGATTGGATATGTGCCCGGTTGGCGACGTGGCTTGCCACCTATCAAGTATTACATTGTGGGACTTTAGTGTCTCCCGCTAGTAATAAGCGTCGCTCCATCCATCCATACGGTATTTGTTACTGAGACTTTTTTACTATTCCAATTTTAATTTTATGCAAAATAATTGTTATGTTAATCAAACTTTTCGAAAACATGCTATATTTAAAGTTTTCTTATTTTGTGAACAGGATGATAAAAAAAAATCCAATAGGTCAAAAGAGAATGAATTATTAAATTTAAAAAATAGTCTTATTTGAAATTAATTTGTTTTTGACATTCCAAACGCTACATATTATATTTGAGGCTAGTGGCATTAAAACCCTAGTTTCGTAAGGACAAAATATTTGACTAATGGCATGTTTTGGATTAATATACTATGATAGAATGTGATTTATCGGTTTTAGGAAGGCGACGCATGCGATCCTTTGTCGTTCATCACACAATGTCATGACAAAAGCTCTATCCTCGCGCCGTGTAAACAAGCTACCTGCCACTTCACAGGCTTTGATAATCCTCATAGCGTTGTTTATTTGCATTGTAAGTATACAATATATAATAAAAAATAATAAATCCCCGGGCAAGTTACACAAATTGAATCTAACCCCAAAGTAACAAGTTATACGTTTGCGTTAAGGGTGTTAGTCAACGATTCTAATAAAAATACTTAAATATATATCAGAATAAATTTAACGAACAATCAGATCCAGAAGTGCAGACATCTGAATGTTTATCTATTGCATTGCATAACGCAATCCCGTCTGGAATCGAACCTGAGCTTCGCAGTTGGTCGGTGCAACTAGCCGTGTACGTGTTTACTATAGGCCTCGATCAGCGAGGGGGTATAGTTAAACTAAAACTGTCGGTATCTTTATTAAAACTCAGCAGAAAAATTAACTATTTTTAAAAAATTAGTGTATTTTTTTATATGTAAGTAATGGAAATTGGAATACTTAAAAATATATTGTTTTATTATTTACAATTCTCGAAAAGGTAATGCCAATCAAAAATTATATAATAGGTATACGAAATTTTTGAATAAAAATTACAAATTAACGTAAAAAAAATAAGCGGAGTTAAAAAAAAGTGGTCCGACTGTGTGCTGAGTATTGGTTTTCAAAGGATTTACTTTACTATCGTGTTTGCGTTAACGACCCAACTTTAGACTTTAGAGTTATTGTCAGCACCTCTAGCGGACAGTTGAAACAACAAAATAATTCGTAGTGTATGGTAGTGTACGAAAACTCACACTCAGTGTATAAAATGTGAGTTTCGCACGAATTTACTTTACTACCGCGTTTGCGTTTTGACGATCCAAATGTATGGAATAATTCATTTGTTTCGACTATCCACTAGAGGCGCTGACAACTCCATACATTTAAGTCATCAAACGTAAACGCGATAGTAAAGTAAATCATTTCAAAAATTCACACTTGACACGCAGTACCCTGAAGGTAACTGGACATCTTTGACCAGAAGCAGGTGTAATATCTCACTCACAGCACTAAGTTATGTCGGCAAAACTTACTGCTGTGAGTCTTCTATATTGCTGATTCCAATACCGATTTGGAAGCAAAGAAGACTTGTAGCGGTTCGGCGTTCCTAGAGGGCCGTAGTTTGTTTAATCATTGTACGCAAAGATAATTTCTTCCAAATCAACTTTGGATATACCCCATCTTATACCGGCTGTTCACAGAAAGAAGTGGTCACTAACCGTCACTTTTCCTATGCACTTTTTTCTTTAAAAAAAATTACATACCTATACTAAGTATTAACCATAATACTAGTCAGATTGACAAAATAAAAAATTTTCCTTGTTTTACGGTTGAGGATAATTATTATAATAAATTATTTGTTGACTAAAGATACAGTACAAAATTTAGATGAAACAGCATTTTAAAACCACAAAGGTTTGTATAAAATGCTAGTATATATTATAGTCTTGTGTTTCGTTTAAAAATAAAACAAAAGATAAATTAAATAGAGATAAAATGTTGTATGCTACTTACTTAGTTTTAATTTCAGACCTTATCGTATCTTTGATATTATTTTTAATCTTTCCAGTGGCAAATCTGTTAGGATTTTTCTGGACGATGTTTTTTATCAGTGGTGTCGCAGATATGATGCTGGCAAGCACGTTTTCCACATGGTACTGGACGTTCCGAAAAACAAATTTGCCTTTCTTCACTCTTACATCTGGAATTTATAGAACAGTGCGGTGAGTTTGTGACATCTGTTATTTTTTTGCCTCTTTTATTTGAGTTTAGAGGTCTCGCATATTCCCAGATCAGGTAGCAAAAAATTGTTTTTTCGTTTTTCTAATAAAAACAACGTTACTCGGGATAAGTGCCCGGTTGGCGATAGTTTTCTCACCTATAACATTGTGGCCCTTAGTATAATGGTCTAGTCATGTGTCCCCTGGTTGTTCCCCAGCCTAATTCTTCAGGAATAAAGATATCTTAAAGATACAAGATAATTATTTAAACTTAAATA
Source organism: Calephelis virginiensis (assembly GCA_002245475.1). Lineage (NCBI taxonomy): Eukaryota > Metazoa > Arthropoda > Insecta > Lepidoptera > Riodinidae > Calephelis > Calephelis virginiensis. Next base: position 385,839 of record NJDC01058124.1, read on the forward strand.
GTCGCGTATTAATAACATTTTTAATTATTTATATTAACTATTTTATTTGTCGATATTTCGACCTAGTTGCATAGGCCGTGGACACGACGGGGTAACTAGGCCGAAATATCGACAAACAAAATAAAAAGAGATCTTGAGTATCCCGTATAAATAATTAAAAATGTTAAGATAATTATTACTTAAACTCTCACCAAAGTCTACCTTTTTGTAATATTATTGATATGTACGTATCATCTTCTACTACACGTCAAACCTAGAACACCCTGGATCTTTATCCATAGGAGGTTTATAACATCCTTCATTTTCCGGTGGGGGTTAAAAAATACATGACGTACGTTGTTGTCCATACACCAAATATACTAAGTATAAACAGTGTGATGCCATTTTTGACTGGGAAGATAAGTATGTGTACCGGTTATTTTATCCTAAGCCAGCAGGGCTATACATCAAATAGCTGTCAAATGACGTGTTTTATGTTTGCTATCTCCTGTGACCAACAGAAATACAATGGAGATAGCAATTACAAAACACGTCATTTGACAGCTATTTAACGTACACTTTACCCAGCGATCATCACTAAAAAGATACTGAATAGCCGCGCAGAATCGCGTCAATGATAAGTAGCTACTAAAGATTTTTTTGCCAGAAAACTTAAAAGAGGTTTTTATCTCGTACATAAACAGTAGCTCGTAAATAATAAACTGATGATTCTATAATATGCAAATGGCCTATATTTTTAATTGTGATCACATACATACACACAACGCGCGCGCGC
>NJDC01058124.1:397985-418862 GCA_002245475.1 Calephelis virginiensis
AAACAATTAGAGAAGAAGTAAAAAAGTATTGAGATTCAAATTTTGAAAATAGAACGCAATATCTCAGTGTCCCTAATTAAATGGCCAGCTAGCATTATTTGAACAAATAGCACTACGATAATCTATCAGCTATATTGTAAAGAGGTTTAATATTTAAGAAGTTGTTATTTTTTGTATAATCGGGAACATAAATGACTAATTATACTTACATGTAAGAGATATGGAATATGGTCTAGACTCATTGGAAAATCTAAAATAAATTCACAATTCGGTTTAACCAAAGAGTGTCCCTAATTAGTTGACCACGACTGTATATTATTATTATATTAGGTATTATGTATGCAATATTAATCAGGTATTTTTTTCTAAAATAATTAGTAAGTGCAATATAAGCCAGATACTAATCACTTAGTAGACCGTACAGTCGCCCGAACACCAAGCTAACAACCAGCAGTGTAAGCTGAGCAATTTATGCAGTTGCCATGAATGCAAAAGTTACTGGCAAAAGAAACAAAGTTATAGTTCAATATTATGGAAGTGGCAGCGTGTCACACCCACGAGGACGTACTTAAGTTTAAATACAGTTTTGAAGAGTTTAAGTTTAAGGAATTTAACACACATCTTTTACCAACCAGATCTGTTAAAGTGCCATGTGGTTCCTGAGTAAGGGGTTGACGCAGTCCCTCGTGAGGCGTTCGTACGCGAGTTGGACAAACAATGTTACAGCTACTCCTACTTCTGAAACTCCAACTGTTCCCGAGCTACAAAGAGCTTATAATCAAGCTTTTTCTATGCCTAAAGCATTGCATCCAGACCTAATTTCGTATAAATAGGTTCATGGCTTACCAAATCAATCAAATTTATTAGGTAGCATTAAAATGTACCTATCCTTGCGTGTCGAATACATAAAGTACTGTTCTTTCAGGCCTCTTATAAAATTCTAAATAACATAATCGAAACATTAAATGAGATCCCCCATGTATTTTTTGTTTTCTCGTTTCTGTTTTCCTTTTGTTGTGTGTACAATAAAGAGTAAAATAAAATATAAATGTTATAAGATTATTATACTTTATTTTGATTTAACCTGCAATTTGTTTGTGAATATACCTTATATAAGTTACAGTAACAGTGCTTAACATCGACAGTAAACAGTGCAATTCGTCATATTTGTTTAAACTGTTTTGGTAAAACGAAAAGAGTAGGTATGTAGAGATAAACAAGTGACAAAACAAAATAATATTAATATGGTTTTGTGTTTTGAGACACTTTAACTTTTGACTAGGTAGGTACTTTCTGTAAAGAAAAGTTAAAAAAGATAAAACTGCTAATCTAGGAACCAATAAAAAAGTCCATTGTGACATTATTCCAATAACCCATTGATATGTTGCTGACATTACCTTTCCATATTTTAAACTTCTGGTATGGAGTGATAAAGATCCGTCAGAGAAAACACTTTGTACTTCCGCACTAATCAAATCTCCCTCTTGTAAATGTTTCCTCATCATTTGTTCATCTTCAGCTGACCTTCTACGCTAAAAATGACACATTATAAGATCAGAATCAGAATAAGCTTTATTCACTTCCTTACATCAACAATTTTATAAACTACCAATGAAATTTAGGAGTGCAGAGTACATGATAAAATAAAGATTCACCTGCTGTGGATCATAGATCAAATTATAGCAATATTCATATTTTCATATCAGTTATTTGAGTCTAACACAGTATAGCATCTTTTTATCTCTTGTCTGTGAAACTCTTAACATATAAAGCTATCTGATCACATCAACTTTAACAAAAACCCAAATTGAAATTAATCTGCTCATTTAGAATTTATGATCAGCCATAGAAACCCACACAGTTTAATAAAACTCATAACACCCCTCTTTTTCCACAAGCGGTTATAAAAGTAGTCTCTTTCAAAATTACTAAAATTCTTTATAATAAGTTCAGTTAATTTGGAGTTTCGTATAGATAAATACAAACCAATTCTCCTCCTGGCAAGTTCACTGAAGACAACTGTAATATGGAATCCAATCGAGAATTGGTTTCAACCTTCCATCTTTTCTGTTGAACTTCTAAAACTCTAGCAACTACAACATCTCCAATTTCACCCACATAACGACTTTTTAGAGGTCTAACACAAATAAGTTTATTCACTTTTTGCATTACTCCTGCAACTGAGGCCTTAAGGCAGTCATCTTCAGCATAGGTTCCATGCCCACTGAAATTTAAAAGAAGTCCAATAAAAATGACAGTTTAAAAAAATGTTTGGATACACTTCTTAAAAACAAAAGCAATTCTATGAATTATATAATCATTAGAGCTTTGAAACAAACCCTAGATTTAGTGATCAAGGCCTATGTTAATAAGAATACATTAATTTCAAATAGACCATACAAAGGTTGTTTTGACTTTCAAGACCGTACTACTAACTTTTCAATCAATTTAAACTTATTTTATACAACAATAATAGCAAAAAAAAATTAAGGAAACATAAAAATCGAGAGCAATAAGTAACAAACTCACCGCATAAAATCTTGCATGCCGCATATAACCTCTCCAGGAGTATAAAATCGGGGCAACTCATTGTTGGCGGCTACACTATGATTTACTCTTTCGCAAGCTAATTTAATGGAAACGTGTCCAGTCATATTCCTAATTACAAAAGTGATATTCTTCTTATATTCAACAAAATTTTAAGTGTGTAATATGTAACTATTTGCTGTGATTTCTTAGTCCTTAGATAAACAAACACGATTGGATTGTGCCCTGTAGACGATTTGAGAATTGACAGTGAAATGTCAAACTGTCAATCATTATTTAAACGAAATCTACTTCAACTTTTGCATGTATGGCAATAATTATTTAATAACTTCACAGAGATCCTACTCATAAATATTATTATTTGCATGAATGATATAGCGTTACCAACTTATTTGCTTAGTAGTTAAAATCGGAATTAAGCCATCATTTCGTAAAACATAATTTTGATGTCAGTTACTGTGTGCCAAGTGTGAGTTTTGAAATGATTTACTTTATTATCGCGTTTACTTTAAATGACCTAAATAGAGTTATTGTCAGCGTCTCTTGCGAATAGTCAAAACAAAACGTAAGATTATGAGTAGGTAGGTACCGAAAACAAAATTCTCACAACAATAATGTTTTTGAAATTTTATAATTATTTTACTATTTTCTAGGTGAATTATTTAGCCAATTCAAACGTTGCACTAGCGATGCTATTTTGTAAACAAATAAGATGGTCGTAAGTTCTTTTACTTTAAAGTCAGTATCAAAGTACCTAACAATTTGTTTCTGAAGATGGAATCTCGGGGGTGATTATGTATCTCAGTTGTCAACTCAAACTGTAAAAGTGTACATCAAATGAAGTCATTTGTGTTTGCTATCTCTATTGGATTTTTGTTGGTCACTGTAGTTAGCAAATGCAAAACACGTCATTTGACAGCGATTCGATGTACACTCATCCATTTTGAGTTGGTAACTGAGTTACATAATCATCCCCCTGAATTTTCTCACTGTATTTACCTATGATGAAATTCACAATAATCAAATATTTAGAGTCTACCTCTTCCAATAACACAGAAAATGAAAATAATGTAACAGTTTTTACTATATAGGTACAATATAAACTTATTTAAGATGGGTTGAAATAAAAAAAGACGGTAGGTAAGTGCAGGATGGTAGATGGCCAGGGCAATCGGTGTCGTGGTGCGATTTGCTAAAAACATGTTTAATAATTTTATATTTTTATTGAGTCAAGAGCAAAAACCTATTATTCTTATTTATGGTCAAAAGCTTTGTAAGTATCAAAATGTTTCTCGGTCGTCCCCAATGCCGTTCAAGTTGGTATTCGCAAGATCACAACACTTTTTCAGCTTCAGGTAGGTACATTTTAAAGGAGTTCATATTCTTTTTAAAATTAGATAGTAGCAAACAATTTGCAATTATTATTTACTATGTTACTGTTTACAACGTCAGACGAAATATAGGCAATGTTAATATTACACTAATTTATTCAGTATTTAGTAAAAATGTTACTAATTAGGTTTAGCTTTTTGGCACAAAATATCGTAGTATCCTTTAGCTGCATTAATACTAATGTCATCAGCAATTAGTTTAGCGCAATTATAGTCAGTATCAAAGGAATCCGAGCTTAAAATTGAAAATCCTACTGGCAATTCCTTATTTCGGCATTGTGTCCCCCAAGTAGCGACACCAAGGAAATATAGATTAGAAAATTGATATTTGTAATTTGCTATCACTGCAGCCCCTTCAGTACCAAGATAATTGCGACATTTGGGATCCTTATTTTCGTATTCCTTAAAAGAACAAGCAAAGTAACAAGGCACTTGAAATCCAGATATGAGGTTTCTGACTGAGTGCAGTTTTGAGCAAATGTTTAAATCTACTGTTACATTAAGTTCATACAGTCCATAATCTTTATCGCGTGGGACCTGCTGCTCCTGTTGTTAAAAAAATCAATTAAGATCAGCCACTCTCAGATTACAACCAACTTTAATATGACACTTTAAAATTAGCAAGTGTATTCGATATATTATGTACATTTTTCGTTTAATTAGAGGGAAGTATTTTTTTAACTCAATTTAGGCATTGTAACATAGTGTTGCGCGCACATCTTGCAGTTTAAGTGCACGTTACCCTGATTTTAGTTCATAAACCAGCTACAAGTTTTTCTGTGGCCAATTTTAGTCACTTTTTGATCATTATGTAAAGAGTGCAGTCGCGGATTAAGTACCTTTTTATGATATCGGAAGGTAAATAAGCTGACAAATTTCCTGGCGGTAAGAAATCCACGCCACCTAGAGACGCCAAAGGTGGTAATGGTGCGTTGCCAACCCGAAGCCAAGATGTTAGGCCTCGCGCAAAAGTAAGTTTACCGGATACCTTACCCTCCGATCCGGAACACGTCATGACGCTATGGCGGCAGAAGTAGGTAAGGCGGTGGTACCAATCGTGGTACCAAAAGTGGTAAAAAAGTTAGATGTCATGGTGTTAGTGACGGTAAGTCTATACTCGCCTTTTACGAGCTGCCTAGTACAGCAAGGCAGATGGCCTATTCTTCAAAGGAGCTCGGACCATCACGGGGAAAACTACACCACCTATACAGAAGTAATAATTGTAACCCCCAGTTTGGGAAGATTGCAACGACTTTAACACGATTTAAATAGGCGTGGAACCTAAAACTATACCTACCTATTAGGATCTATTACAGAAATGGGAATTCAAAACTAGTATGAAGACGTGTGATGCACTTGTGTAGGTAAATTTGAGAAAAAATTAAAATTAGCGTTTCTTTAAAAATATGTGATACATATTTGATACCTTTGCTACTGCATACCCTACACTGGACACTGGATATTCTTGGTTCTGTGTAACAAAATAAGCACTGTTAACCCATTCGAAATCATCATCTGGTTTTCCTCGACGAGTTGTATCTATGTTTATGTATCTCCATATTCCATGAAAATCATTATGGTGTGTTATTATGAAACCCACATCGTCAAATAGCTGTTTCGATTCTACTGTAGGTACGACTAATACTTTAACACTAAGAGATTGCCCTTGATAAATCACTCTTGTGAATTTAATTTTTAAGCTAAAACAGTATTTAATTAGTATCTAATAAAATAAACAGTATTTAATTAGTATCTAATATAGTATTTAATTATTTAAATGAATTACCATTACCCATTTGAATTTTAGACCTAATCGAAGAATTAACAAATTTATGCAAAGAATTCCATTTCAATTAACAAATTTTATGCAAAAGCGACCATTGAAAATATCGATAATACACCTCTGTGGTCTAGCGGTTCAGTTGTTGGACTTGACTGCATGAGGTCCCGAATCGGCACCCGGGTCAGGCAACAAAAGGAGAATTGGATTTTTTCCAATTTTCTAATAAAAAAAAATATTGCTCCGGATTGAAATTTTTCCCGGTTGGCGATAGGCGTGCCACCTATCACATTGTGGGACTTAGTGTCTTCGGCTAGTCGTGGGTACCCCGGTTGTGCCTCTGCCTACCTCTTCGGGGATATAAGCGTGAAGATACTTTTTTTATGCAAAAAATATTGGATAAATGGAAGCGTCCGAAACTTTTTTATTTTGAAGTTCTTGTCAGTTGGTCTATTTAAGTGTATTAAATCAGCTACGATCGGGTTTTCGTTATTTAAAGGATAATAGTTAAAGTTAAATTTAAACTACGTTTTCATTTTTTTCTTAAGTAGGGGCAGATATATTTTGAATTGAAAGAAAATCGTAATAATTCGACGATACATTGACGAGGTGGAGAACTTGGGCTAAATTCAAAATGTTCAAATATGAAATTCTGATTTTGTGTTCTTTGTTTCATACCTAGTTTTTTATCAAGTGTAACTAGAGGTCAATTAAGGTAACAAAAAAATGGGACAGCAAATTTCTGCCACATGTTGGCATAGAAGTTTTACTTCAATAAAATATGATTTATAGATACCTACACATAAATACAACTGGCCGTTGTAATGAATAGATTTTTGTGGGTACACGACGCAGTACAGAGCAAAGGATACGTATTACGTCTTGAATGGACGACTTTTGCTATCCATGGATACCTGGCTTCATTTACAGGTTCAGCATTTACTTGATAATTTCGCAATCGTTCAAAAACTGAAATGTATTTGGAAGATGAATAAATTAATTATCTATACATAGTATAAAGCAAAGTCGCTTTTTGCGTCTGTCTGTATGTACGTATGTATGTATGCTTATATCTTTAAAACTACGCAACGGATTTCGATGCGGTTATTTTAAATAGGTAGAGTGATTCAAGAGGAAGGTTAAAATGTATAATAACATGCTTCATATATTAAAGAACCACTGATAATTCCAAGATTTCTAATTGCGCTTGCATTGCAAACGCTGGCTGAACTCTGCGAGATAGATCAAAATAATGTACTAAGTATTGCTTACCTTAAAAAGGTCTACAAAAAAGTTCCCGATAGTATATGTTTATCACTTAGGGATAACTTACAATAACCAATTTTTATCCTTTACTTTTTACGAAAAATAATGGCTTATTTACGAAGCGATTTAAAGCAATACAGCATTAACCCTTATCTAATTAAGTATCTTAAATATTTTTTACATTTAATATAGAACAATATAGCCGTTTACAGCATGTAAATTAAACGAATAGTTTCGGAGATATTACAGGTTTAAAATATAGGGACATCACGGTTGCAGCGGTACCGGCTGGCCGCGGTGCGTGCCTATGTCTATAGATAGCGCGACGAAGCACGCGCCTTTTTCATGGGACTTTGTAATTTGTAGCGATCGTACGCATTTATCGGAGCTCCCTAGTGAGGAAAATAACAAACTTAATAAAAACGTGCTTTTCAGCACGACATTTTTATCTAAATTGTATTTACGTTCGTAATTTAGTCGGTATCAAAGTTAATTTTAATATTAGATTATAGTACTAATTAAATATTTTGACTTTTGTATGATATTATTATATGATAAATTTATCATTAATTATATCAATACATATTATAAAACAAAGGCCTCCGCCGCGTCTGTCTGTCTGTCTCTTCGCGATTTACTCGAAAAGTACTGAACGGATTTTCATTCGGTTTTCAACAATAGATAGAACAATTCTTGAGTAAGGTTTTAGTGTATAGTAAGTTTATGTTTTGTACAAAACAACGATATTACAATGATATTAGTTTAATATGTCGGCAAAAAATAAGCCGATCGGGAGCTTTCCTCGAAAACGCTGCCAAAACATTTTGCGTTTTAACAAAACAATGTATAGTGGGATTTTTCCTCTTCGATAGATCTAAAAAAAAAGTAAGCAGTGGTATATGTCTATCTTTAAAGAATAACCCACAATAACCGTTTTTTGCGTTTACTTAAAACAGTAAAATGAAGGGTTACTTTAGGACATATTTTTAACAATACAGTATTAACCCTTAATCAAATAAATCTGTTAGATACGGTATGCATGTAATTTAGATAAAAATTGCCTCTTACACTATCAGAAAAAAATAATAACTAATGAGTTATCAAAAAGTTAAAATCTCCATTCGCGAAATTAAAGCGTTGAAGCGTAGCAAAGACATGCGCGCTTACTGCATCCATCCATACTGACATCCAGACATACTCACAAACTTTGGCATTTATAATATAAGTAGGATTTTTATTCTTAAATAACTGAAGCGAAGCGAGGGCGGGCAGCTAGTAATTAAATAAATAAAACCACATAATTACCACATTATTCGTAATCTTTATAGAGATCATCACGCGAGAACGTAATGACAAATTTTATTTATATTCTATTTTTTTGTGTTGGTTATTGTCAGGAGAAGGGTCTTACAAAAAAAATTAAATTCAAAATTGAAGGGAAATGGAAAAAAACAATATTTTTTTTCGTACAAACTGATAGTTGCTTTTAATGTCAAGCGATACGAAGTTCGCCGGGTTGGCTAGTAATATATGAAACTAGCTGTTTATCCGTAAGCCGCTACTTCGTCAGGTATATAGTCTTCTGTTAGTTGATTTTTGAAAAAAAAGAACCCATGTTATAACTCGCACCGACACGTAGTCGGTTCGACTTTCATGTACGTAATTCAATCTGCATAAAGGTGACCTGACCTTGTGAATGACCTTTATGCAGATTGAATTACGTACATGAAAATCGGTTCAGCTATTTAGCCGTGAAAGCCTGACAGACGGACAATAGCATTCGAAAAAAGTAAAAATCCACTGTATTGCAACCCACCAGAGCCTAAAACAGTGGATATGGGCTTTTACTTTACCAATGAAGCAATGACCATATTAAGTAACTTAGCAATTACAAGTAGCATTTCATGTCGAACATCCTTACAAAACATTGAAGGATACATACACTCACATCGTAGTTTCATATTTCGTATACGTGTTGTCTCTAATTAATTTTACTTAATTAAATTTACTCATTAAGGGCTGGATGGCACGCCAGCCGCTAGAATCGTATATGTGGTGTAAGAAGGTTTTCCGAGTTGGTCCAGGCTCCTTTGCAGTGTAGACCATCTGCCTTGCTGCCAGGCAGCTCGTAAAAGGCGGGCACAGCATCGTGATATTCGACTAGGTGGTAGAGATTCGCAGCGATTCGCCCGGATTGGTATCACCGCCTTATCTATTCCTACCGCCACAACGTCAATGCTCGCCGTTAATGTATTCCGGTTTGGAGGATAAGGTAGCCAGTAAACTTAGTTTTGCTCGAGACCTAACATTCCGGCCTCAGATTGGCAACGCACCATCACCTTTGCTGTCTCTAGGTGGCGTGAATTTCTTACCACCAGGAAATCCATCTGCATGTTTGCCTTCCAATATCATAAAAAAAATATCCCATTTCCGACTACATAATAACACAGCCAGAGGATAGAGACGCTCTACCAACATTAATATTTATTTTCTATAAGCGTCGGTACTCGGTTGTCTCTTAATATCGAGAGAGTCACCTGCTTGTTCGATTTATAATATAATACAAAAATTAACACACATCTAAGAGTATAATTTAGCTATTATACCAAAAATACCAATTCAATGTTAAATAAGAATTCAGTTTAGTCTAACACTCACACGATTCATCTAGGTGGCGTGAATTTCTTACCACCAGGAAATCCATCTGCATGTTTGCCTTCCAATATCATAAAAAAAATATCCCATTTCCGACTACATAATAACACAGCCAGAGGATAGAGACGCTCTACCAACATTAATATTTATTTTCTATAAGCGTCGGTACTTGGTTGTCTCTTAATATCGAGAGAGTCACCTGCTTGTTCGATTTATAATATAATACAAAAATTAACACACATCTAAGAGTATAACTTAGCTATTATACCAAACTACCAATTCAATGTTAAATAAGAATTCAGTTTAGTCTAACACTCACACGATTCATTTAGATTGACTTTTCCGGAAACAAATGTAGACATTGATATAAACAATATTGACACAACCATTTTCATAGCATTCATACAATTTAAAATATTAGTTTGTAGTATATAGAACTGGACATAAACATAAATACAACACTTAAAACATCCTTATTCCAAACTAATATTGAAAATGCGAAAGTCTGTTTGTCTGTGACGCTGTCACAGCTGCACCACGTGACAAATTTTAATGACATTTATATGCATGTATTTGAAGATAGATTCTGGTTATAGTTGGAATACTTTTTTCCAAAAAATCGACCACCAAAGCACTTTGTATGAAAATTTAGTCTACGCTGACGAAGTCGCGGACAAACCGCTAGTAATAACTAGGTACATAATATGAAAAAAAAATCAATTTTCATCATATGTTTATTGCTAACTTTATTATCGAAATGTTATCGTAAACATCATAAACCTTATTTTACTTCGTACATTCGTACGTTATGAAACCAATTCCACAATATTTTATTATTATTATCATTTATTTTTATTGTATCTTATTTAGTATGTTTATACATTGAACATAAAAAACAGGTCATCAAAAATAGTAGTCTTACAACTAAACCGTCAATGGTCAGGGCGACAGAGTGAGGAATCTCCGCACAATGAGTGCCGTCCTCAAAATTGCTGCCTTCAGAATCAGAACCAGAATCAGAAAAATCTTTATTCACTTGAACCATACAACTGGTATTTGTGCGCATTCTGAATTTGACCCTTAACCCAGGGTTTCAATGCGAGTCTCTTAAGATGTTGATCAAGACTCTTCGCTAATACTATAAAACTTCGCTAATACTTCGCTATAACCGTTTACTGACACGACTATCGGGACAATGATTGTAGAGTCAACATAACAATTGTGAGCTAAGTCTATGTATTTTGATATTTTTTCCTTTTCAGCTTTCACAAGGCTAATGTCACATTTAACGGTGCTATCAACAAGAAAAGCCCCGCGCTTCAACCGATCTACCAGCACGATCTTTTTTTTTTATACAAGAGATAGCAAACGAGCAAGTGGGTCACCTGATGGAAAGTGATCACCACCGCCTACGGACATCCGCAACACCAGGAGTATCACAGATGCGTTGCCGACAAAATCAGATCTCAGGCTTATTGGCGACAATAATCCTGTCTGTAATGACAGATAGAGAGTCCCGGTAGAGCTTCGCATGGCTATTTTCAAAAACTGGCTCCGGTAAGTATCTACTTATAGTAAGGCACTTCAAAACCCACAAGTCGATATCGAAGAGCAAGTTGCTGGTGGATATTGTATTTATTGTTATTGTTAAGACTAGTATTATTATTGAATAAATAACATAGAGTCATATCAACATGTAGTTATGCATATTGAACGTATTCCGAAAATAAATAATAAGTATAGATTATCAAGTGCCTTTAAAGCTTTCAATATGTCAATATTTTGTTTTTTTATGCTGTTAAACAAGCACACGGCTATCTTTATGATAAGAGATAACTATAGACGCCACAGATGTTGTAGGTGTGTCGCTGTATCTTGGCCGAGGTGGTAGGCCAGCTGTGCAAGTCTATCGACAAAGTAGGGTACCTTTCGGAACGGAACATGACACTATCATTTTAGCGGGACGAATAGATAAAGCAGTAGGTCTCCATCCGAAAGAGATATAGTTGCAGCGCGACACTCTCCCTACAGTGGTCTTGTTGGCAATGACATTTAACCTTTACTCGTCTCTTTCGAGCTACCTGTTAGAAATGCAGTTAGTTCGTTACGGATAGGCGACCCGAATCAACTCGGGAGATGTCGATAATAGTTCAAAACAATGAAACACCAGTCCTATTGCTATATTTAAAAAAAACGAATGGTTCAAGGTACCTACGTATGTAGAGAAAGATGCAAAATAATTATGCATTCCAAGTGCCCATCAAATTAAAGGCAACAATACGAATTCCATTTTTCACATCAATGTTGTATGATGTTTTAAGTGAACGAACGAGGAGGTGACTCTTCTGAGGAAAAAGGACAAACCCCACAAATAGATATCACTGATCCTTCTTGTGCATGGTGGTGGTGGTGGTGGTGGTAGGCTATGACCGTAATCTTATGCCACGTGTGCAAGTTAATCAACTACTATACCTACAAACAATACCTACAAACATGGAACAAGACCATGGTGATTACGAAGACGGCAGGAATAGGTTATGCAATGGTATCATTACCATTCCTTATACTCGTAGATAATGGATCGTATAGTACACGAAAATATTATAATTTGGCATAACTAATCAATGTTCTTAATATTTATATACAATACGTACGAAAACTAACAAATAATAGAAACAGATTCGCAACTTTTTAACGCGAATAATTTGTTCCTTATGGATATGGTCAATAACAAACTCGACCACAAATGTTCACTATTGCTATCTTCGTTTATTTGTTTCAGATTCCTTTAATTTTACTGAGTTAATCGACATTACAATTTTTTTGAAGCTAAGCTAAGTTTTACGACGGTAAATAAAATTTAGGACGATTTAAATTACGTAGTTAGTATCGTTAATATACTAACAAAAATTACAAAGATACCGAAAGCGCCTTTTAGCAGCTTTAACTACCTAAAAAGAGCACAATTGCATTACATCGACTTCTATTTTAATAGAAATGTTATCTAAGAAAACCAAAATTAAATCTTTTTTTTCAGTTCGCCCGCATTCCCATCGTTAGATCTAGATAAGGTGGCAATAGGTTTTTGTTATATCAAATCAACCCAATTCGATTTTTTAAATTTTGGCAGCACTATATCTAATTTTATCTATTATCAAAATTCAATTGATAAATTACAAATGTCAATTGTCAATCCAATGACATGAGAGTTTTGGCGCCATCGTGAATGAAGATGGTCGTATTTTTTCTCACAATTATTGAATTTAGTGTAAAACATGAGCAAAATTGGTTAATTTAGGTGGGAAATAGTTTAGTTTTGTTCAGTGAAAGTGCACAAATGAAATAATCATGAAGAAATTAGTGTAACGTCAATTTCCTCGCTGGCGCCAAATCTCATAGACGAGCTTGTGTAACGAAACCACCGTTTTACTCAAGACCAGATATGACTTTGTAAATTAGTGACTAATGACTGAAATAAAGAATGATTACGGAAGACATGAATTGAAAATATGCAACAAGAAAAAGATTTATTACTACGGAAGACGTGGCTGTATGGACTCAGATCCTTTGCCTTTCCCCATCTGGGATAAAATTAAAAAACAACGAGAGTTTTGGCGCCATCGTGAATGAAGATGGTCGTAATTTTTTCACAAATATTGAATTTGGTGTAAAATATGAGTAAAATTGGTTAATTTAGGTGGGAATTAGTTTGATTTTGTTCAGTGAAAGTGCACTAATGAAATAATCATGAAGAAATTAGTGTATCGTGAATTTCCTCGCTGCCGCCAAATCTCATAAACGAGCTTGTGTAAAGAAACCACCGCTTTACTCAAGACCCAGACAAGACTGTGTAAATAGTGACTAATGAATTAAATAAAGAACTGATACGGAAGACATAAATTGAAAATTTATAACAAGAAAAAGATTTATTAATACGGAAGACGTGGCTGTATGGACACAGATCCTTTGCCTTTCCCCGACTGGGAAAAAAAATGAATTAAAAAACAACAACAACCAATGACATGACGTGATTTTTTTATTTGATTTGTGTATGTTTCGCTGTTTGTGTGTAATTTAATTTATTAATACAGGAATAATTCAAAATGCTGTATGTAACAGAATCCTAAATATTTAATGTCGTTTTTTATAAACTATCCAAGCTCGACAAGGTCTTTAATAAACACTGCAAAACCAAGTTGCTTGGTGTCGAAGAAAATCTCAAATCCATTGTTTTATATTTTAATTGTAAGATGTTTATCTAAGCCCTATACTTAAGGAACCTACAGATTGTCTCAAGAATCAAGATGTCATCTTTACATGCAGCACCGATCACTGCTACGGATAGTTTATCTCAGGCTTTGAAGGCTAATATTATTCCCAATCAAGAGTATTTACTTCAGGTAATTAGTGTTTTATTTTTTTATCGTGCATCCCTACATAGTATAAAACAAAATCGCTCTCCGCTGTCTGTACCTATGTGGTAGTTTACGGTAGATAGGACTAAAAATTAATCTACCTTTAAATTAATTTTAATACACATATTCCGCAAATAAATAATTTTCATTTCATTTCATGTATGTTTAGATCTATTAAACTACGCAACGGATTTTGATCCGGTTTTTATAAGTGACATGAGTGATTCTAGACCAAGGTCTATATGGATAATAACATCAGATGAGAAGAGTGGGACGATTTTTGAAGTATATAAGAGGATACAAACTAGCTAGTGGGTCATCTGATGGAAAGTGATCACAGATACGTAGCCAACCTTTGAGGAATAAATATGCTCTTTTTGTAAAGGTTTGTCATCTGTATCCATTTGGAAACACCACCCTTAGAAATTGGTTTCCCAAGGATGTTGTGGTCCACAAAGAAATGTCTTTGAAATGGCACGGTGGTTGGAGACCCACACACATCAAGGTGATGGACATATCTGAAGATGTTATTGTCATTATTGTCTTTCATGCCTTACAATATTGGCACACTGGGAATTATCAATAATTTGGGAAAAAAATTTTACCTGTGTATAAAAAAAGTTGTTTTAGAAGATTAAACGAAAACCATACATACATACAAATTTCACACCAAGTCCCTTAAGGGGTAGGCAGACAGTATCGATTGCCAGACTTCACGATCCTGTCCAACCTGTCTGGCTTCCTTCACATTCATTACCATTTTCATACAAATGTTTTGGAGACTCTTGACACCCTCCTCGGATAAAATAAATAAAACAATAAATGATATAAATCTTGAAAGCATTTTTTTGGTTAGGT
This sequence comes from Calephelis virginiensis, assembly GCA_002245475.1. NCBI lineage: Eukaryota > Metazoa > Arthropoda > Insecta > Lepidoptera > Riodinidae > Calephelis > Calephelis virginiensis. Next base: position 412,898 of record NJDC01058124.1, read on the forward strand.
CATTCATCTCAATTGTAAGGAATGTTTCACTGGACACTCAAATGATTCATCAACTACTGTTTAAGCAAATGTGATAATTAATAAAACATGAAGTGTAAAGTGTATAATAATACAAAGTAATTTATATTGAATTGGAAATTTTAGGGTTCAGTTCTAGATTCAGCAGTTGAGGTTCTTCTTCACAGACTCCGTGGTCTTTGTGACAATGTAGATGCGGGCCCAGAAACGTTTGATGATCAAGAAGTATGTTTCAGTTTAAGGGATCCCAATCAGCAGGTATTTGATTTTCATTGTATAATTTAAAACTAATTTTGTTTGGTGTACAATAAATTTAAATAAAATAAACAAAAGTTATTTCCTAAATATCTACAGGCTACACTTGTGAAAACTTGAATACTAATGTTGAACATTTTATATATTTTGGAATGGTCTTGCCTGAATTGCTTTAATTGTCATTATAAAATTGTCACTTATGTGTTAAAATACAATATTCATTTAATTGATTTTGTTTGAAAACAAAGAAATTGTATTTTGTGTTTTGTGAGATTTTCAAGCTAGCTCACACCAAGGTCGCAAACCAGAACCAGCTGGCGAAACAAAATAACAGTATGAAATGTTGTGACAACATACAGTGGTTTTACTCACCCTCTGACTTATACATTTTTTAACAGGCCACAAATCTTGATGCTAGTTAAAGTAGAAACAAACTGAGTCCACATATGCAATGTATACAATGCATGATAACGTCTGATTTTGTACGACTCTCTTGAATTTATATGAAAACGTGTGGCTTAGAAACATACTTATCTTACGCAACGCTATTGTACACGTCCCATGCGTACGTAGATCTGTCGATCCAGGTCAGCGTGGGAAAGGTGGAGGGGGATCAAGCACTATCCTACACGTCAGACAAGCATCACATACAGAGGAAATGTCGTTGGACAAGAAATGTTACCAACAATTAAATTGGGGGATAATTTAGTTGGTGTATCCAATGATTTTCTTCTTTTTTATTTTGTTTTTACTCAATTAGATAAATCGGATATTATCCAAGGGTGGTGTCAAGAGTCTCCAAAACCGGTGTGTTTGTATGAAAAAGGTTATGAATGTGAAGGAAGCAAGACAGATTTGTCAGGATCGTGAGGTCTGGCACTCGATACTCTCTGCCTACCCCGTAAGGGACTTGGACTTGTTATTTTGTTTTTGTAACAAAGTCATACAGATTTAAAAATAAGTAAATATAATAAACCACTTTCAAATTCACTTTACGAAATAAAAAACATTTTACAATGAAGTCAGAACAACTTCTGACGTCAATTGTTGTACATTGCATACGTGGGACCAGTGTGCACTCCTACTCTCCCACCTTGTAATGCATACGAAGTATATGTGTGCTCAGTCTGTTTCTACCTTTAAATATTTTTCATCTATCACAAAAAGTTCACGGCACCTCTAAAGAAGCTGAAATAATTAATTTGTATATGTTTATAGTATTTATAGAAATTTCTTCATTTTACAGGCTGCACCATTAATGTTGAGAGTACGAAAGGCCCTTGATGCTAGAGATATGCCATACCAACTCCGTTACATTGGTCAGCTAGATCTGGGTGAAAAAAACAGACCTACATTAGTAAGGTCCAGCCTTGATATTGCCTGCAGTGGAATGCTGATTGATTTTCTAAATGAACTGGGATGCAGAATTGAATTTGAATACAGTGTAAAAGGTACTTGCTTAAATTAAATGTAGTAGATTAAATGGTAGGTAGCTTCTTAAAAATAGGAGCAAATGGCAAACAAATATATTGGGGCTTTGCCCTCTTACCAATTTATATTTTTTTATAAATTGTAGTCTATATGTTGTTGTATCTTCACGCCCATATCTCCGAAAAGGTAGGCAGAGGTATAACCAGGGCATCCACGACTAGCTGAAGACACTAAGTTCCGCAATGTGATAGGTGGCAAGCCTATCGCTGACCGGGCACATATCCAACCCGGGGACCGAACCGGGGATGCCAGACTGCTAGACCATAGATGTATAAACTATATCCATGTGAAGTTTTATTTAAATCCATTCAGTAGCTAGTGCGCGCTGCTATTTACTATATTTTAACTTCAGTTTAAAGCTCTCGAGCTAAAAACCTTCCATCTATCTATAAATATATGGGACTGTGCAACCATACTTAGCCAGTATGTAGACCTTAGCGCGTTAAGTGTCTGGTTAAGAGTATGCATAATTGTCTTAGGTCCTTCTTACATTTAGCAATTTCTTTTAGGTAATTTATGGTATACCTGTTTTACTTGTTTACAAACTTTGTAATTGGGTAAAGGGTTTCATGATTTTTTGTCAATTATTCTTTTAGTTACGTTTTTTATAAAGCTGGTCGGCATAAGTAAACATGTTCTGGTCCTAAGGACTTTATTGTTGCTCCGTACTTTGCTTTGTTTTGTTTTGTTATCTTCTTTGTTTAAACCTTCATCACATACAAAATGGAACAGCCTAAAACTAAGCCTAGTTGATAATATACTTACCTACTGTCATTGAAGGAATAGGATTATGTCATGTTATCATCAATCATTCTACCAATGATATTGCAATAATTTCATAGTTTACAAATAATGTTAGTAAGTAATTACGTGGCGTTGGTTGATCCCAGCAAAAGTCGAATAAGCTTGTGTAATTTTTTAAATGATTGTGGAAAAAAATGAACATGAACACTCATCTTGACTCTGCACTTGTTGCTGGAATGCACTATGGCATAAACCCCTCTTCGATGTGGATGTTTGTGTGAGTGTGTATACAGTGTTTTGTATATTACTATGTTAAATACTTACAAGCTGTTGTACATGATATAGCTTCCTGGTTCCTGGTTGAATATTATTAATTCTCATTCAATAATAATCAGTCCAGGCATTCAGTGTTCTTCGTCAGTTAAACACAGTTTACATATTATTATGGAACAGAAAACCACATGAAAATATACGCACATTGAATATGTTTTAGTTTTTATATAAATATGTAATATTTTGTTTATCTGTTACGCCGGTTTTAAATGCAATTAACTTCGTAGATATATATTTAACAAAATCCTATAAACGTGTTTTCTACCAACTTTAAAATGTCGGATTGAATTGTAACTGCGACAAAATAATAAATATTAGACAATAAGGAATAAAGACTACAGGATCTGGTGCGAAATCTAAAATATTCCTTTTGTAGAGTCGTGTGCGCTGCTTAAACGGTTAAAGCTATACGCAAAAATCACGTATAATAAAATTGTTTCCCTTTAAAACTCCTGTAAAAAAAAGCAGCGATAGCATACGGCTATCTCCTAACGTTGAATCACTTAACATTTTTTTAGTATTTAATAGCAATTTAAGATATAATAAAAAATGTATCTTGACGCCCATATCCCCAATCACGTAGGCACAGGCACAACCAGGTCACCCACGACTAGCCGAAGACAATAAGTCCCACATTGTGATAGGTGGCAAGCCTATAGCCAACCGGGCACATATCCAATCCTGAGCAACATTATTATTTTTTTTAAATTGGAAAAGCCAAATTTTCTTTTTGTTGCCTGACCTGGGATTCGAACCCGGGACCTCATGCACTACTAGGTACTAGGTTTCAATTGTTTGGATGTTAGATATTGGATATGTCTCTTAATCTCTTTTTTTTATTTTACAAAAAAATTGTTTTCTACTTTTCTGTTCAGCTAGATATAAATCTCGTTTTCTTTGGTTATTTTAAGTTATTATTATTATTATTAATAATGTAACATTAAGAGCACATAAAATATGTGAAATTTGTATTATTTCAGGTTATATGTTTCGAAAGGGGCGTATGAAAATTACTGTGGCCAAGGTCTTCAAAATATCGCAAAGCTCAATGCCACCAGAGCCTATATCGCAGAGCTACCTAGTTGAGTTATCTGTAAGTATTTTACTGATTTTGAGACTGAGGTAAACCCCGCCCGGTATATTACTTATCAATTTTGGCCATGGCACTCCTCCAACTTCCGTACGCATTGTGCACACGTGACTAGACGGGTCTGCAATTCTTCGTGACGTCGAGGTCTGTAGTGTTACTTATGTATCTCGATTTTCTGAAAATTGGAAATTGGAATCGGATTTGTGTCATTTTGAACTCACAATACTAGCCAAACATTAACATTTAGTTAATAATATACAATAATTTATTAAATCGGATTCATTGAATTTTTATGTAGTAAATACACACATACCCGCGCAAACACACACATACACACACAGGCGCACTCATGCACGCACTACCACAGACGTCCCACCCCGAACTCCACTCCACAATTTGTTTTGTTGCATACTCTGTGACGTTATTAAAAACGCTGTGACATTTTATACTGATAAAACAAAGTCGCTCAACGCTCTCCACTATTTGTCCTTTCGTATGCTTAGATCTTTAAAACTACGCAACGGATTTTGATTCTGTTTTTAATAGATAGAGTTGTTTATATGTATAAAAACAAGAGGTAGGTTTGAGGTAGAAATTAACTGAGCCCGTATGAAACGTATACGATGCATGATGACACACTTGAAATTATATGAAAATGTGTGGCTTAGAAACACACTTATCTTACGCAATGCTATCGTACGCTTCCCACGCGTACGTAGATCCTTCTATCCAGATCGGCGTGGAAAAAAAATGGAGGGGGATCATGCGCCGTACCACGCGTCAAAAAAGTGTGTTTCTAGATCGTACGTACGCGCGACGCGTCAGATGAAGAAGGAACGTTACCAACAAAAAAAGGGAGGATAGTTTATTTCGTGTACCCAATGTCTTCTCTTCTTATTTATCTTATTTTTGTAACACGGTGATATTTATATTAAGCTGACAAAAAATCACTTTCGGAATCAGAAAACATTTTGCAAGTCACAACAACGTCTGATGTCAATTGTACGTTGCATACGTGGGACCAGTGTGCACGCCTACTCTCCCACGTCGTAATAGATACGTCGCAGACGGGGGCACAGTTTGTTCTTACCTTTATATGTGTAATAACACAGAAGTTTGTCCACCCGTGCGAAACTTGGAGGGGCTGCCAGTCTAAAATAGCCAATTAAAAGGTAATTGTAAATATCAATCAGCTCTTTTAGTTGTAAAACATTAATCTAATGAAGAGGTATTCAAAGCCTTGTGCAAAATTTATTGGGTCCGCATTTTCAGTAAATGAATTCTAGATTCTACTAGCGGACGATAGGTTTGTCACAAAATCTTTAACAGTCAAAATTAGACTTAATTCATTTAAAAACGAGAGATTTATGATGAAAAAGGATACCTTGACACTATATACATAGTTTTACAATAAATCAAATCAAAATTTTATTCGACGTAGGTACTATATCGTACTCTTATCATCGTCACATTATACAGACTTAGATAGAAAACAATAGCAATGTACTTAATAATAAATATACATAGTATCTATATATTAATACGTATTGCCACAACTTTGGACCCCATTTTACGAAAATTGCGCGGACGCAGGAGCATAAAATTTGGCACACTTGCACAAGTGCAGAACGTTAATATTTTTCAATAATAATGCCTATAAAGTACATTAAATCAATAAATAAACATTACCCACACTACCATGCATTTGACACACACAAACAAATATATTGATGATAACGACAAAAGACTACAGATGGCGCACTAAAAAGTTTGGAAACAAAGTAGTTGGTTTTGAGAAATGAAGATGGCGTTCTTATCAACAAGATATTAAAATGTATTATGGTCGAATTTCGACCAATGGGCGACCACTAGTTCACTTAATTAGACATAGATAATTCGCAAATTCATGATTCCATTGAATATCAAACAAATAGTTGCACATACAATTTCCAAATAATTGCTACAAAATGGTACAAAATAAAATAACTACACTTTTATATCAATCTATACTATTAGTGTTATAAATGCAAAAGT
>NJDC01058124.1:419230-450032 GCA_002245475.1 Calephelis virginiensis
CGCCTTATCTATTCCTGTTGCCACAACGTTAGTGCCTGCCGTTGACATGTTCCGGTTGAGAGGATAAGGTAGCCGATATACTTATTTTTGCTCGAGGCCTAGCAACTCGGCCTCAGGTTGGCAAAGCACCATTACCACCTTTGGTGTCTCTAGGCGGAATGAGTTTATTACCATCATGAAATCCGCTTGCTTGTTAGCCTTCTAATACCGTAAAAAAAACCAAAGTTAAAATGTGCAGTGTGATATTGGCCTTTTTTCGGCGACTTTTGAGTCCCGTAGAATATTTTATTTTGGAGCCTTTATTTTTTCCTATCCGTGTGCTTATACATTTCACAACTTGGAGCTATATAAATTGAGAAATTCCCATACTTTTGGCCAAGTTTGTCTGGGTCTCTATGTAGAATAGACCATCTGGTAACACGTAGGGTCCCCTCTTACGCATAGGTTAATAGGGTCGTTAACAACTAGACCACTAGGGGTTGAGTGCTGTGCAACCATTAGTCCGAGTAGGTATTCACCGCCTTACCTATTCCTGGCGCCATTATTACAGTGTCCCAGTTCGTAACATAGAGTAACCAGCAGATATGTATCTAATGCGTAACACGCCAGCTTGTAACCCTTTTTATAGCCCGGCGAAGTTGTGAAAACCTCGTGGTTAGCAACATATTAGCCAATTTAAAAAAACACGCCAGCTACAGGACAGCGACGCACCTATGTCTTTGTTTTGTGTCTTTAGGGCACCGTTCTCTCTTACCATGTTTGATGGCTTGTCCTTGTTTAGCTGTTATATGTCATAAAAAGCTAAAATAAAAGTGGACGAATTTTCATGCAGAAAGGTTTTTCATCAGTTTCTTACGTTTTTATCAGCACTTAAATTCGATTTGCAACACACTCCCAAAAGACCCTAAAAACTTATTCAGTAAATAGTTTGAACATTCCAGCTTAAGGTTGACAAGATATCGATAGCGTATTTTGTGTCTTGAGGACGTGCTCTTTTTAATGCCATAAAATCCAGGAGCAAATTTCTTTTACTATCAAGATAAGTAATATAAATGACATTAAAGGATAGCGCACACTTGCGCAGGCCGCATCGAGGCGCATCCCAGCGCAATAATCAGTGTGGATCGCTTTTATACATTTTGTTTGAAGCAACGCGCATTGGCGGGCTTCACCGCGGTGGACTTTTGCGGGAAATCCTGCGCGCAGCCCCTGATGCGATCTATTTTCTGTTCTTCGAAAGTTGTTTTGAAACGCAGAAATAGGAATATATAAAGAAGTTAAACAATTTCCTACAGCAAATTTACTTGTACAAATACCGTTGCTAATACCGTTTAACTAACCAACGTCTCTTTGTCTCTTTTTTAACGAATGTTGATATTATGTGGTGACATTGGCAGAGTATATTGTGCCTAACACAATGAAGTGCCATTCAACAAAAAATGAAATGAATAAAAATGAAGTGCCCTCCGGAGACCTCTATTTTCACTGGTGAGGCCACTGCTCTTTTGGAAGCTATTCACTTCATCATTAGCCATAACCTAAACAAATCTGTTATTTTTTCTGATTCCCTTAGAAGTTTATATCTGCTTCTCGGTAACCCCTCTAGTTCCAAATCCAAATTTCCATTAATCTTAAAGCTTAAAGAAGCATTGTACACATGTTCCCTCTTAAATTTAAAAGTAGAAATAGCTTGTATCCCAAGCCATAGCGGTATCCATGGAAATGAGTCTGCCGACTCCTGTGCTAAAAACCAATAACCATAGGAATTACCAATGATTCAAAAATTTATCCTCATGGCTTAAACTCTATTTCTCGAGTTAATCTAGAAAAGGCATGGAACTTAGCATAGTCAATTTCTAAACGCAATAAAGGCAGATATTATGCCAACATACAAAGTTCCATCCCCAAAAAACCGTGGTTTTTCAACTTTAAAAAAATTAATAAACCTGCTATTTCTTCTATTATTAGGTTACGACTGGATCACTCGTCTTCCCCTGTTCATTTAAGGAAAACTCCAGTAAGTGGTCTCTTCCTTATGTGAATGTGGCTTAGACGAAGGAACTGTGGAACATATTATATTCTTCAACTTTCCTAAATATAACACATCCCTATATGAAATCCTCCCAAAAGAAATCCCTCGCCCTATTAACTTTAATTGCCTTTTGTCTGATATGTATCCATCATTTATTAAAGTCCTCAGTAAATACATAACTAATAACACTATAAAAATCTAACCATTGGCAAGTCGAGTTATTGTATATTTCTAACACTGAGTATATTTGCTGTAGCAATGTGAGTGCATGTGATATGTGTATTGGTGTCTGTCTATATTTTGGGTTTTTCTCAGCTTTGATTCCGTAAAGCAATGTAGCTCTCCTGTGTCTCTTTCACCACAAGACCTTGGCGGAATTATTGTGCCTGACGCAATAAAGGCCATATGTAAAGAAAGAAGAAGAAGAAGAAGAAAAAATGAATTGATATTATGTATGCCGAGAGATAACGACATTTTTGTCTATGCTCCTTTTAGCGTCGATTTAAAATGACGTCATGACAGTCCTCATGCTAGAGAAGGACGCCATATTTTCTGTTAAATTTTGTAGTGATGATAGTACAGTTGTCGATATTTTATTTTACGTTTTCTGAAAAGAATATTTGGACAAGATATAAATGGATACCAATGGCATTGAAAATATCAATCACAGTCTATCGTAATAAGAATTCTTTCAAGTGCTCACTTTAAAGTTAAGAAAGTGGTTTGAATGTAATCTGATCACATTTACGTGTAATTTGTGTAATGATAATGAATCTTGTAATAAATATGATGAGTTAACTTATTTATATAAATATATTTGCACACCACAATGTAAAAAAATATGTTGGTGAAAAGTAAATACATATTATTTCTTTCGTTTCATTACATTTCCCCATTTAAAGCAAATTAAGTAGCATTAAGTACTCGTAACTTACTTTAAGTTGATAGTAGCAATTTCAATCAGTAGGTAAATAATAATTCTAATCTATTTACCTAGACTTAACTATCGACCATTACTAATAGATCATGTACTCTTTTCTTAAAATCATCTTTTAATCTGCATAAAAACACATATGTAATCCACTTAATATTTAATTTATTAATAACTAAATTCTATTTTTTATAAAAAAAATCTATGAGTTTTACCAAATACTTTTAACGCTATCTATCTAATTAATGTCTGAGTCTAGTCTACAATATTTGCCAAGCGAATTTTGCAATGGTAAAGAAAGTTTTATTTAGCTTAGAAATCTGGGTTTTTCTTCGAATTTTTAATCTCAATGTGATCTTCGCCATAATCGTAGTCATCGTACTTTACTCCGTGCACGTAAGCAAAATTGCCAAAATAGAGACAATTCTCGTAATTCACTTTGATGAAATCTAAAAATAAACATTAAATAAATCTATATATTAATACGTGATGCCAAAACTTTGGACCCATTTTTACGAAAATTGCGCGGACGCAGGAGCATAAAATTTGACACACGTCTTATAGTTTATGTGTAGGAGAAGTGCAGAACGCTAATATTTTTCAATAATAATGCTTATAAAGTACATTAAATCAATAAATAAAACATTACCCACACTACCATGCATTTGACACACACAAACAAATAAATTGATGATAACGATAAAAGATTACAGATGGCGCACCATACAGTTTGGAAACAAAGTAGTTGGTCTTGAGAAATGAAGATGGCATTCTTATCAACAAGATATTAAAAATTATTATGGTCGAATTTCGACCAATGGGCAACCAGTACTAAACTTAATAACGCCAGTATAATATAACTGTAGAGTAGCGTAACGTTGGAACTCGTCATTGCTTTATTCCAGTTTGGAGCGTAGGGTAAACATCAGTAAGCATAATGTTGTGCAAAAGACCTAACACCTCGGCAATTAAGACATCAATGCACTTACAACATCTGTGGCATTTATAAGCAACGGTTTTCTCTTACCATTAGCCGTACGTGCTTGTTTGCTAACTTATGAAAAATGAAAAAAAGTTAACACACATATTACGCAAATAAATAATCATTTTTTATTTTTATCAGAAAATAGGCTTACGATCCTTGCTTCAGATTGGCACTGCATCTTTAACTTTTATCCAAAGCAAAGAGTAATTAATATACATAAGGTACAGGGGGGTGATTATGTAACTCAGTTACCAACTCAAAATGAATGAGTGTACATCGAATCGCTGTCAAATGACGTGTTTTGTATTTGCTATCTCCAGTGACCAACAGAAATACAATAGAGGTAGCAAACACAAATGACGTCATTTGATGTACACTTTTACAGTTTGAGTTGACAACTGAGATACATAATCACCCCCCAGGACATCCAAAGCTTTTATCAATAATGTATCTCGTACACTGCCAGTTGTTTTTTTAATTAATTTTTCCCATTTAGGGACCGGCTAAGACGTTTTGACATGCTGCCGCGTCTTCCGTTTAACTACCAGATGTGTAGTTTTTGGCATCGTCGTTGGCATTTGACAAAATTGGCTTAAATCAACACCATGGCTTTGAAGAGGACGTAAATTTTTGATTCGGATTTGTACTACTGCTATGTCTTGTTCTGCCTCCATAGTATTTTCCGGATTGTGGGATGGGGTAGCCAATAAACTTAGCAAAGCACCATTATCTGACGTTCAAAGAGGATGAGTTTTTTTTACAAGCATTGAATCTATCTATATTTGGCATTTGTGCCCCTCTCTGTAGTCTAGCGTGCCGATGTTGGACTTGGCTTCATGAGGTCTTGGATTCGATCCCCTGATGGGCCAGAAAAAAGAAGAAAATGTGTTTTTTTCTATTTTCCCAAAAAAAAAATTACGTTGCCCTGGGTTGGATATATGCCTGGTTGGTGACAGCCGACAGGCTTGTAGGACTACGTGTCTGGTTTAATTATCAGTATGAAAGTACTATCATTTATGTGGTAAAATACAATATTCATATAATGCGCTATCGTACACAAACATGACAACACGAAATTTATATTATGGGAGCACCTCGGAATCATGACCTACCTTTTCATAAAATAACTTATAAAACATACCAAATAAACAAAGAGTTTAATTTATCCCTTATTTTTTGACTTCACTTAAAGAACCATCAAAATCAATTCGACTAGGACTAAATCCATCCAAAAAAGGAATTTATAATCTCTTTTTCGGATAATTATTCCTGGGTACGTACCAGATCCATGAATGCAATTGTAGAGATCCATTATGCAGTTATTATCAAATATATAAGTTGCGTTTGAAACAAAATCAAACGCGCATATTTTCTGAAAGTAACTTGGACAAATGCCGCATCTAAAAAAAATATTAGAATGAAATAAGTAATGCGCAATAAATCTTTCATAAAACCGACTCCAATAATCCGACAAAGAATTATCAAACGGTTGATCATAATTTCTTGTTGATATATCATATATATATTGATATTATTGTTACATTTTATTATGATCCATAATATACATTTTTTTAAGATCAGACTAATTTTAATAAAAAGTATATGGGATCACCTCGAAATAATACATAACGTCATGACGTGTTCCAGTTCGGAGGGTAAGGAAGCCGGTAAACTTACTTTTGCTCGAGGCCTAACATACTGACCTCAGGTTGGTAACGCACCATTACCATCTTTGGTGTCTCTAGGCGGTGTTAATTTCTTACCATCAGGAAATCCGTCTGCTTGTTTGCCTTCCTATAACATAAAAAAAATGCATGCAATGATTTGTTGCAAATATGTTCATATATTTGGGTTATGCTTTTATTTGAAGGAGCTGTCCCAGCCGTGGGCTTTAGGAGTATTCTCCAAGATGTATCAAATAAGCCGACACATGATGGGATGTGTTTTTGGGTTTCCTATGGACAAAATCTCTTTTCATTTCAAAAACACCGAAACTGCCATTGCATTGGCACTGAAGTTGTGTATGTCTGTATGCCATTTTGGATTAAGATGACGTTACACAATAACAGCTAACGACGTATTGGTGATAATTTTAGTCTTTAAGTTATCGCTATCTTCTTTCAACGATAGTAATATCCATCCTTCAGGAAAAGAGCATACTTATTCCTTAAAGGTCGGCAACGCATCTGTGATATTACTCCTTGTGTTGCGGATGTCCGTGGGCGGCGGTGATCACTTTCCATCAGGTGACCGACTTGGTCGTTTGTTTCCACTTGTATAAAAAAAAAGTAATAAAAAGAGACTAAAAACGTTCAGTGCTGTCAGATTAGTCTTCTTCTTTCTTTAGGTTTTGGCAATCTCGTTAGTATTTTGCCATTAGTCAAGTAGAAATTTGCATCAAATTTTATATTTGTTTTATATCAATTATAATTAGTCATCAGTCATAAGTCGTCAGTAAGTCATATCAGGCGGCAATGAGGAAATATACGATACGCTAATTTCTTCATGATTATTTTATCTGTGCACTTTCACTGAACAAAATTGACTAATTTCACTCAATATTAACACGAAATTCAATAACTACGAAAAAACTTCCCTGTCAGATTAGTCTGTACATGACATTTCTACAGACGTTTAATCAATACCTCGGAAACGTTGATAAAACGCGTCAAACGCGTCATTATTTTACATTTCCGGACTAACCTGACCTGAGCCTTAGATGTTCCGTCTCTTATGTTTTTATTTCAATTGAAAAAGATAGCATCGATCTATAATAAGTATAGTTTGCACACAGCAAAGATAGACAAAAACTAAAATATACATACATATCTTTACGCCAAGTCCCTTACGGGGTAGGCAGAGAGTATCAAATGCCAGACCTCACGATCCTGACAAACCTGTCTAGCTTTCTTCACATTCATTACCCTTTTCATACAAACACGCCGGTTTCGGAGACTCGACACCACCCTCGGATAGTATCCGATTGATCAGATCGTGGAATGTCAACCCTAGTCTCCTCGGGTACCTACATCCATCTACATTCGCATTGTATATCTGCTTTGTCAATCTTTCATCTGTCATTCTTTCCACATGACCAAACCAGCGGAGCATGCCCTTACGTATTTTTACACCAACACTTTCTTTCAATCCCACTCTTTCTCGGATCTCACTGTTACGAATACGGTCAGCGAGCGTTACACCACAGATTTTCCGTAGTGCTCGCATTTCGACCGCATTTATCCTACTTTCACGCTCTTTCTGACACACCCAACTCTCGCTTCCATACAATAATGTTAGGACAAGCACAGAAAGCGAATCTAGCTTTTTGACTCAAAACCTCACTTTGGAATAGCTAACCCAACGCTCCATTCACACTATTCCCTGCACTTACTCTCCTCTCTACATCCGCGGTGTACCTTCCATCCCTGCTAAAAGCACAACTAAGATATACAATTTCACTCTCTTGTTTCAGCACTACATCATCAACCAAAACTATTACATCCGTTCTGGCTGTCTCTTTCAAAGTCGTTTTGGTTTTTATCGCATTCAAATGTAAGCCCCTTTCTTTACAATCTCCTTCCATAACTGTGACCAGTGTAGAGCCCAAAAGTACAGCATCATCTGCATAAAGCAGGCAGTTCACCACTTGGTCACCCATACGCATTCCCACATTCAATGATCTTAACCTATGAAGACATTTGTCCAAATATAAGATAAACAAGCGCGCTGGCGACACACAACCCTGCTTGACGCCAATATTAACATCAAACCATGGCGATATGTTGCCATCCACCCGCACGCATGCTTTGCAGTCTAAATACATTGAATGCACCGCACGCAGCAGCAACCCGACTATCCCATAATCTGGCAAAATATCCCGACGTTCCTTTCGTACAACCCTATTAAGCGCTTTTTCGAGATTCACAAAACCGCAGAAAACCTTCTGACCCACAGCCAGATGCTTCTCTACAATGTTGCGGAGCGAAAGACTTCCAGACCTGAAACCGCCTTGAGCCTCCCACTATATTCCATCGGACATCACTTGCATCCTCCTTTCAACTATTTTTCCATACACTTTTGATGCTAAACTGATCAAACTCATGGCTCTGTAACTTGTACAGTCTATGCGTGAACCCTTGTCTTTATACAAGGCCACTATGACCGCACGTCGTCAGTCTTCGGGTACTCTGCCGGTCTTCCAACATTTGTTACAAAGAACCAAGAAAGAGTCCCGGACGGCAGGATCACCAAGTTTGATCATATCAGCTGTAACCATATCTACTCCCGCAGCCTTACCGTATTTCATACTTCTTATCGCCCATTCAACTTCTTCCATCCTAATGCCGTCAGATGTAGCGGCAGCATCTTGGGCACTTTCATACATATCTACATAGAATTTACTTCACCGTTTTAACACGTCATGCGTGCTTGCAAGAATATCACCACTTTTAGACTTAATTCTATTCATTCTGGAGGCAGACGGACAACTCCGACACTTCTTCACCTCCCTCCAAAAGAATTTGTTGTTTCTCTCGAAGTTGTTAGCTATTCTCTCTCCTAGTTTCATACTTTCCCTTTTGCGCTTCTTTTTCACTAAGTGTTTGGTGATATTCTTGCAACAACGGTACATTTCTATCTTCAAATCTTTCATACTGTCATTCGACTGCAAACATGCTACAGTCTAGCCAAGCTTTCTACTTTCTTTCAACGGAGGCTTTTACCTCCTCATCCCACCATACGTCACTATTCATAGACTTGTGCATCTTTGCACTCCCACATACCTCTTTCGCAACATCAATCATGCTATCTTTCAAAACATTCCAACAGTCATCCACGTCTAAGTCCTGTAGGCACTCATTATTCAGCCTGTCTTGGACTTGACTCTCATACATGCTTCCTACACTCGGGTCTTGCAACTTTTCACTCTTAATCCTTTCAAGCCCTCCAAATGGAACACGTACTCGCCAGTACTAATGTACTAAAACTACTACACGTACTAAAATATCAAACTAAATATACAAAATCAAAAGAGCATGAAAACAGGAAAATATTTCTCCCATTTGTATTATAAATAAATAAATATCCCTGGACAAATCACACAAATTGAACCTAACCCCAAAGGAAGCAAATTAAATGCTTGTGTTATGGGTATTAGTCAACGATTCTAATACATAGAAATACTTAAATAGATACCAGAATAAATTTAATAAACACCCAGACCCGGAAATGCAGACATCTAAATGTTTATCACACAAATGCCCGTCGGGAATCGAACCCGAGCCTCGCGGTTGGTCGATGTAGTTAGGCGTGTACGGTAGCCACTCGACCAACGAGGCGGTCAAAAATTATATTTTGAAGTTTGTATGTTATCAATTGGTATAATATTTTGCTCTGAAAATTTACCTCCTTCCTTCATCGGGTTGTCTTTTGAATACTATCCCCGCTTCATCAATACCATTGCCTAAACCTAAAACAAAACGAAATAGGTATTTACGTCTCTTGTTTGCCTATTTCTTAACTAAAATGAAGACTCTGTATGGTCTAGCTATCGGTTCAGTTGTTGAACTTGACTGCATGAGGTCCCGGATTGGAATCCCGGTCGGGCAACAAAAAGAAAATTGTTTTTTTTTTCAGTTTTCTAATAAAAAAATGTTGCTCGGGATTGGAAATGTGCCCGGTTGGCGATAGGCTTGTCACCTATCACATAGTGGGACTTAGTGTCTTAGGCTAGTCGTGGGTGCCCTGGTTGCGCCTCTGCCTACCTCTTCGGGGATATGGGCGTGAAGATACTTTTTTTAAAGAATATTGAGTGAGTATAATAGGCAAAAGTGCAGTTTAGATGCAGTGTTGGATTACACAGGCATCGCATGTGATATTTTCTTTTTTTCAATTACGGATGAAAGAACAAGAATTTTTTTTTCCACAGACTTGTACAGTTCAGTAATTCGATTGCAAATTGTAGATTATTATTCAATATAGCTCTCAGAACTATGCATAATTCAATTACTTCGATTTCTGTGCTTCTATCCCAGATAGAATGTTCACGATCTACAAAATCCGATATAATGATCAATAACTTGATCGCTATGTCAAATTCTGCTGACATGAACGAGGGAGGATCCAAGCATCATCCCCTCTTGGGTAGGGGTCCATCTAAGTAAAGTTTTGTTCGCCCTATTTCCACCTTCGGACTTCGTGACAGAGTATAAAGTATCATGGCCATCATCTTGATGCGTGGCGATCTACAATTGTGCCATTCCGAAGACATTTTTTTACCTCACACAACACCTTTGTGGAATCGGTTACCGACAGCGGTATTCCCAAACAATTATGACTTAGGGACCTTCAAGAAAAGAGCGTACTCATTCCTTAAAGGTCGGCAAAGGATATGTGATACTCCTGGTGTTGCGGATGTCCTTGGGGGCGGTGATCACTTTCCATCAGGTGACCCACTAGCTCGTTTGCCTCTTCTTGTATAAAACAACTTGATTGCTATGTTAAATTCTGCTCCCGTCATATGAACGAGAGAGGATTCAAGGGTCACGCCCCTCTTCGGCAGAAGTCTACCTGGGTCGAATTTTTTTTCGCTTTATTCAATTCGTATTCGTATTCGTAAATATATCTTAATAAAAAATAGGGCATACGTAAAGTGTCAAACGAAAGAGTATCTTTAAGTACCTAATAGATTAGCTCTTACCAAACTTACGGAATTGTAGAAAATCTATTTAGAAAGTTTTGACGGAAAATTTTGTGTTATAAAAAATAAAGTATCTTCACGCCCATATCCCCAAGAGGTAGACAAAGGCACAACTAGGGGCCTAATTATGTATCTCAGTTGCCAACTCAAAATGGAAAAGTGTACATCAAATAGCTCTCAAATGATGTGTTTTATATTTGCGATCTCCTGTGACTAACAGAAATACAATGGAGATAGCAAACACAAATGACGTCATTTGACAGCTATTTAATGTACACTTTTCCATTCTGAGTTGGCAACTGAGATACATAATCAGCCCCCAGGGCACCCAAGACAAGCCGAAGACACTAAGTCCCACAATGTCATAGGTGGCAAGCCTAACGCCAATCGGGCACTTATCCAATCTCGAATAACATTTTTTTATAAGAAAAATGGAAAAACCAAATTTTCCTTTTGTTGCCCGACCCGAGAATCGAACCCGGGACCTCATACAGTCAAATCCAACACCGGAACCGCTAGACCACTAGATGTGTTAAGATTAGTCGAATTTTGCGAACAATAGATGGTTATATTAGATCAATGTGTTATCTTACGAATACTCAATTACCTATTGCGTAAGGATAATGTCAAACTTACAAAAAAGCCAATGAATCAATAGCACTTTTAAAACAAACATGGTAAACTGAGAATAATCTTGTTCCTTATCTTTTAATTAAAAGCGTTACCTATTTATGGAAATTCTATTAACTTTATTGGAATTTCTTAACCATATCTTATAGTCATAAGTCAGAGGCATGCAGTTATCTGCCTTTTTAGTTTTTATGGTACTAAGATAGAGTACAATAATGATAAAAATAAGTAGGAAAGATACAAGCTTAAATTGATACGTCCCGATTTCGTTTAAGATGTATCTTCAATAACAACATTTTAAACGGTAAGTAAGAATCAGTAAAAGCATTCGCCTGATTATGGAAAACTCATTACAAAAGTTTAATAGATGTTGAAATCAGTACAGACGAATGTGGATATTTTATCTTCATGTGTACCTTTATTTTCTTTTATGATATTGGAAGGCAAACAAGCAGACGGATTTCCTGATGGTGAGAAATTCACGCCGCCTAGAGACACCAAATTTGTTAATTGGTGCGTTGCCAACCTGAGGCCGGGATGTTAGGCCTTGAGCAAAAGTAAGTTAACCGGCTACCTTAAACCGGAACACGTCATGGTGCTATGGCGGCAGGAATAGGTAAAGCGGTGGTACCAATCCGGGTGAGTCGCTGCGAAAGGCTGGCAGGTAGGCAGATGGTTTATTCTGCAAAGCAGCCCGGACCAACACGGGTCTTTGCATTGACCTCATTAGGTATATGTAACCATAAACTCGGTGATTAAAGGTGTTTCCAGGGCTGTCGTTGTGTAAGTACATACTCATGAAACATGTCAGCATATACTTGTAACTAAAGTCTTACAGGAAGAATTATACAATCACAATTCGGCAACCCAAGACTGGGTCTTGTCGAACTTTGGAACAAAATAACTCCCCTTTTTCTTACTCTATTCTCATTAAGCTATATCACTACTGGATGTTGCACTATTTCATTTCTGTTGATCATTGGAGATAGCAAGTATAATATACGTCATTTGACAGCCATTTGATGTACACTTTACCCCAATGGGTATAGGTATCAGACTCATTTTGACTTTGTTTAATTAAGATCACAAGATTCTGAAAGCGAGGGCGGTATATTAGAAAGAGTCAGCAATAATATGAAATGATACTTGATGGAATGATACTAATGACAATGATATGATAATTGGAAGTTCTTTCATATAATTGGTAAGTTTATTGTAACACTGTATACTCTGGCCCCTGAAAGAATGGCTTACTATGTAGAGACGAGACACACTCATAGCAAGATTATTTTTATTCCTTGTATTGACACAGTGAGTATCACAATTTCTTTTAAATGAACTTGGATTTCTATGAATGTGATGTACCTACACTTTACCCAGTGGGCATCACTTTAAAGATAAGCAACCAGCCCCCAGGTCTTTGTTAGGAGTGTAACCTCATAGATTCATGTATATTACCTATCACTTGGAGATAGACCTTCAAAAATTCTGGAGTGGTCATCAGACTATTCTAGGGTAGAGACCTTCCTCTTCTTGCGCCCATAGCCTACTTTTATGTGATTTTTTCCCCGGGTTGGACCGGGCTTCTTTGAAGAATAGACCATCAGCATTCCTGCCAGGCAGCTCGTAAAAGGCGAGCATAGGCTTACCGTCACTAACACCGTGACATCTGACTAGACGGTATAGTTTCGCAACGACTCACCCGGATTGGTACCACCGCCTTACCTATTCCTGCCGCCATAACGACATGACGTGTTCCGGTTTGGAGGGTAAGGTAGCCGGTTAACTTACTTTTGCTCAAGGCCTCACCATCAGGAAATCCGTCTGCTTGTTTGCCTTCCAATATCATAAAAAACTGGTATTTACAAATAGGTTTGTTTTTTGTATGGATCTTGATTGAGCGCCCATGGAATTTCGCTCAAGCCCCTGGCAGTGCTAAATCTGGCACTGTATACATAAACAAGGAAGAAATCAAAGAGACGTGTGTTGCAGACTGTTGCACTGAGCGATGTACGTGAGAGACATTGAATATACCATTCCGAGCTCTGACATGATTCATACCGCCTACTTTAAAAAACTATTTCGTGATACGCATGTTATTAAGGTTTTTATGGGAATCATATGAAGGCTAGGAAGAGAACATAACTTAAATCATGCAATGTTACTTCTGTAAAATGTAGATTTCTAAAGGTTTTTTTTTAATTAATTGATCCAAATGTGTGAGAGTTTGAAAATAGAAAAGAAAATAGAAACCTTTTCAACCGACGAAAAAAGGAGGAGGTTCTCAATTCGACCGGTATGTTTTTTTTTGTATGTATGTTTCCCGATTATTTCGGTGTTTGTGGACGGATTTTCATAATTGTTTTTTTAATTGAAATGAAAATGAAAGCCCATGCTCCCGTGGTGGTCCCATTATAATTTGGTCCAGCTCTACATTAGCATACATGAGAAAACCACATATTTTCCAAATTTGAAGTCGTTTTTATGCAGTTTTACTGCGTTTAAATTATTTAATACCTTATAGTACCTAATTCTCCGATGGATCTCCCGTCCAAAGCATCTAAGAGGCATTAATTAAATAAATAAATCCCTGGACAAATTACACAAATTGGTATAATCCCATGTAAGTAAATTAAGTGTTAATCACTGTCATCACTATACTAATACGTAGAAATTCAGAAATATACACTAAAATAGACAATACACTAAAATAAATGTAATAAGCACCGGAAGACATGTAAATGATCATCACATAACTCTACCGCGGTCGGGAATCGAACCCTAGGCTAATAGTTGGGCGGTGGCGTTTGGCGTGTATCTGCGCTAACAGCTCGACGAGGTGATCAATTCAAGAGATCTTGATCACGTCAGCTTTGAAACGAAAAAATCCGCTTCGAATTCGATCCGTTATAGAGAGACACACATACACGTCAGACTTATAACATTATTCTTTTTCTGTCGTTGGTTATAAAAAGATTGCAATAAATTTTACTTTAAATTAATTAATTACGTAATTAGTTTTAGTTTTTAGTAGGCCCTTTAGTTTTTTAACTGAATGAATAGCAATTTTTAATATACAAAAATTTATTCTTCATACTAATATTGACTACAAATCTGAAAGTATGTTTGTCTGTCCTTCTTTCACGTAGCTATAGAGCAATATTATAGTGATTGTGTGTGGAGGTAGGAGGCTAAAAATTGACCTCGACTAATTTTTATTATGATATCTAGTCGGGTTCCTGTGGCAAGGCTTAATACCTTCATACCTGGGCGTAACCGCATGCAACATTAAATCTACTTGTTAATAAAATTAAAAATGCTGGCCACAACAATTTTTGCTAATTTGAATTCAATTTTAATCTTTTATAATAAATTTAAAAAAACCTCTGTGGTCACCTCAGCGATTCAGTTGTTGGACTTGACTCATGAGGTCACGGGTTCGAATCCCGTGTAAGTAAACAAAAAGCAAATTCGGTTTTTCCAATTTTCTAACTAAAAAAATTGCACGAGATAGAATATGTGCCCGGTTGATGATAGGCTTGCCACCTATCACATTGTGGGACTTAGTATCTTCGGCTAGTCGTGGGTGCCCTGGCACCCTACCTACCTCTTCGGGGATAAGGGCGTAAAAATCCTTTTTTTATTTAAAAAACCCCTGACACAAGAACTTAATTTTCCTTTAGAAAGTTAAAAAAATCGGCTTATCCCCCCACTTTCACCCCCCACAACTTTTAAACGACTCAACCGATTTACATCAAACATGTCTAAGAACATTGGCACTTAAGTTACCTTTAATACAAAAAAAAAACTAAATTAAAATCACTGCATCCATTCGGAAGTTATGATGCCACAGACAGACAGCTACACAGACAGACAGACACGTCAAACTTATAACACCCCTCTTTATGCGTGGGGCGTTAAAAATAATACTGAATCACCTCTGTGATCCAGGCGTTGGACTTGACTTCATGAAGGTTCATGAGGTTTGCCAATTTTCTAATAAAAAAATGTTCTTTGGGATTGCATTTGTGCCCAGTTGGCGATAGGCTTGCCACCTATCACATTGTAGGACTTAATGTTTTCGGCTAGTCGTGGGTTCCCTGGTTATGCCTCTACCTACATATTCGGGTATATGGGCGTCAAGATACTTTCTTGTTTTATACAAAAATACTGACACAATCAAAATTCAACAAGTAGGTATGACCATGATGAGGGATGCGTAGTCGAAACCACAAGCATTTCCTATTGAATGATATTGAAGTACGCAGTCTAGAAGTGCGAATTTATTAGATGACGAAATTTGATTGTGCATGCTTTAACAATAAGTAAAGCAAATTGTGTTTGTATTGGGCATAATATGATTCAGATTCACTGTAGCGTAACCACGTAGGCCGATCGCCTGCGGGGGCGTTGCTTTAGCGTGCGTGCGTGGCAAAGTATAATTTACGCAACCATTGCTGATTTGTTTTATGGCAAATTCGCATCGAAATTAATATAAAGCAATTGATAGAGTTCTAAAAAAAGTATCGTGTAGAGGCTAATACTTTTAGGATATCCCCATGCTCGTTTTTTTTTTAATTTTATCCCTGTCGGGGAAAGGCAAAGGATTTGAGTCCATACAGCCACGTCTTCCGTATTAATAAATCTTTTTCTTGTTGTATATTTTCAATTCATGTCTTCCGTATTCATTCTTTATTTCAGTCATTGGTCACTAATTTACAAAGTCATGTCTGGTCTTGAGTAAAACGGTGGTTTCATTACACAAGCTCGTCTATGAGATTTGGCGGCAGCGAGGAAATTGACGTTACACTAATTTCTTCATGATTATTTCATTTGTGCACTGAACAAAATTAAACTAATTCCCACCTAAATTAACCAATTTTACTCATGTTTTACACTAAATTCAATAATTGTGAAAAAAATACGACCATCTTCATTCACGATGGCGCCAAAACTGACCCCATGCTCGTCCCGCGTTAGCTGTAGAGTTCTTTGAAGTATAGACTTATAGTTACGTAATATTTGATAGTCTGTGGTAATACTCGTACTTAGCTCTGTTTTTTTATGTGACAGCAAAGGAACAAGAACACGGCTTTCCTACTGGTCACAGGTAAGAGATAATGGTAGCCTTTAGACAACAGAGATGTAGACGAGTCACTGTCTTGGGACCAAGTTGTTAGGCGAATTGTGAGTCTTCCGCCTAATCTACCCTTAGGACCAGATGGAGCTCTGTATGGAGCCTTCAAAGTTCTAGGTGGTAGAGTTTTGCAGCGGCTCGTCCGGATTGGTACCACCGCCTTACCTATTCTTGCCGACATAACTTCAATGCTTGTTGACGTGTTCCGTTTCAGCGGGGAATGTAGCCGGTAAACTTACTTTTGATCTAGACCTAAGATCCAGGCCTCAGGTTGGCAACGCATTAATTACCACCTTTGGTGTCTCTAGGCGGCGTGAATTTCTTACCATCAGGAAATCCGTCTGCTTGTTTGCTTCCATTACCATAAAAAATAATTCACACCAATCTTTCCTTTGTCAGTTTCTGAAGTTAGAACACTGAAAATTAAATACCAATTACTTCCTTTTTTTTATTATTTAGTTACTATTTTCGCTAAGTAAAATTTTCAATCAGAAACTAGCGCTAGCAACGCTATTTAATGAACAGTAAGATTACTTTTAAATCTCGTTTTTATGCATATTGGAGTTGGGAAACGCATTTGTGTCATTTTATACTCGACCACATTACTAGTAAATTATTAACATTTAGTTAAGATTAAATAACCAAAATTGTTAACATTTACTTAAAAAACAATCATTTTCTATATCGCATTCATTGATTTTTTATAACGAAATATTTAAAGTTTGCTAGTATTTTGTTCAAAAGTACAAAATGACACAAATCCGTTTCTAATTTGCACGAAATCGAAATTCCAGAGTAACCCTGCAGACAAGTTGTTGGCACTCTACTTTATATACCCATTCGGTCACATCAATCTCTAACCTGTCTGTGGGTCAAAAGTCCTTTAAGAAAATAATGATTCATTTAAGTAACTTCTTTATTTGCTTCCAAATTGTATCTGCAACGCAACAAGGTTGGGTTTAGTATATTTTAGGAACATTACTTGTATGTTACCAATATCTTGATGGTATCTTGTCTGCTCATGATGGTAGAGCTCTTAGTCGAGATAGCGTATCGTCCAGCGGGGCTTTTCAGTATTTTTTTTGTGATAATCACTGGTTAAAGCGTTATGTATTTGCTATCTCTATTATCTTTCTATTGGTCACAGGAGACAGCAATTATAAAACACGTCATTTGACAGCTATTTGATGTACACTTCAAGCAGTGATCACCACTAAAAAGATACGGAATCAACCCCCTGATTAGTGTCTCCTTATAGTCTACGTAAAGTTTGCGTAAAATCATATCCCGTGTCAGCTTAGTAGAATAGACCACCTAAGTCTTTGCCAAGCAGCTCGTAAGAGGAGAGCGTAGGTTAAATAGGTCTTTACCAACACGACTACTGGTGATAGAGTGCTGTGCAGCAACTTGCCAGTCTAGGGATTTACCGCCTTATCTATTCCTGCTGCCATAATGACTGTCTTGTTACGGTACTGACGGTACGAAGATAGTGTAGCCGTATAATTGACTTAACATCCCGGCCACTGGCCAGCGATGCATATTATATCAGGTATAACATCTATGGTGTCTATAGGGCACGACCTTTAAGAGACCTGTATGCTTGTTCGTTGGTCGGTCACATAAGAAAAGTCAGACTGGACTGAAAGGTGGTCGGCACACATACGCGAAAACCTTCACAACTCAGATGGAGGTTGGCAAAAGACAAAAGACCATTAATATAAGTACTTTCACGCCCATATCTCCCAATGGGTAGGCAGAGGCACAACCAAGGCACCCACGACTAGTCGAAATCAGTAAGTCCCACAATGTGATAGGTGGCAAGCCTGTCGCCAATCGGGTTCATATCCGATCCCAGACAACTTTATTTTATTAGAAAATTTAAAATATACATTTTTTAATTTTTTTTGTTGCCCGACCCTGGGATCGGACATCTTTTCACTTAACTATTGACGAAATAGGTGTTTAAAAATAATATCATCAATATTTTACCATTACATAATTGTTCTCTTACATAAGTATATACCTACATAATAAGTATTTAATAATAATTTGTGCGGATCTCGGGCTATTCACCAAAGCTACTTATGTTTGCTTGTGTGGAACTTTCTAGAACAAAAAAGCAGATCTCATTTTTGATACTCGGTAAAATTCATAATATGTAGTGCCTTTTCGTAGCTAAGGTTCTGTATGGCCCGGTGAAGTTGTAAAATCCTCGCGGTTAGCAACAAATTGGCCATTAAAAAATGCTAAGGTTCGAATTTCGAAACTTGATTAACATAATTTTTGCAATCAAAGTGCATTTTAGGGCGTAGGGAACGTCTACAAAATACGCACCAAACGCAACAATGTTTCACTTGATCACCTTGAGACTCTACCATTCACCAATTACGGAAAATCCGTATTATTCAATAATGTAGTGTCAACATTTTTCGTTGTATCTATTCATAGGAAAATACATTTGAAAATTAAAGAAATTCAACCATAAAAGTAACTAAAATGTAATAAACGAGGCTTTGGTTGTAGTTCTAAATAATAAGAGAGTCTGAAACAATTCTTTGAAAGTAACACTCAACTTACAGTATGGTTATTGTAAGGCAATCAGAGATCTTTATATATAGAAAGAAAAGAAAGAAAACATTTATTAACACATTCACTACACACATTAAAACGGAGAAAAAAAATATTCGTAGAAACAATTGAAACAAAATCTTAGAAATCAAGAAAAGAAAACAAAATTAAAAAATATATATTATTACTGATTTTCAGGTGCCCTCTTATAGGATGTGAAGATTTGTATGTACTTTTATGCCAAGTACCTTATAGAGCATAGAGTGCAAAGGGTTACAGCTCTTACAGACGTGCCTGACTTTTTTCACATGCATTAAGTACGCTTTTTATGCAAACACGCTGGTTTCGGATTCTTGATCAAACTTTGGACAACCTCATTAATAAATATGATGTTTTTGGATTTGCCGGAGCGACTGTCGCCAGAAATCCGAACCTCTTAATTAGGTGAAGATTCCTGTGTCAGAGCCTCTTCTGTTACATATCAAGGCATACCAGCGTCCGAGTGAGGTAAGTCCTTAAGATAATAGGTAGACTTTACTGTTAAAGCTTCAACAATTAATGTCATTATTATAATTATTAAGATCGTCCTCCAAACTTCATAGTTTTTGGCTCTTTTGTTGGCTATTGGCAACCTTCTAAATCCAACGTGAACTGGCGGTATGGTGTCAGGAAAAGTTAAAGCGGAAGTACTAACCAAGTTGCAAGCAATTTTTTTACAATAACACAGCCAACAAGAATACCGTTTTAGTAGGAGACAACTGTGTCCTATGGACATCGCAGAAATGACGGTGGCAAGCAAGGATAAGGGTTTTTTTTATTTTTTTTATTTTATTGAATCAGGCGTTACTTTGCGGAAATCATTATAACAGATGTAGGATGAGGCGGTTGTACGGTTCCGGGAAAATCATTGCAGGTCCACGAACTGGTGATTGGGACGTCAAATCTCTAAGTCTATGAACACCACCCACAAGTCTTAACATCGCAGTTAGGACTCTTAGAACATCTTTGAAAGCTATTTGATTGCGACTTCGTCAGCGTAGAATAGTAACGATTTTCATAAAAACTTCCACCCTTTATTAAATTGTTATTATTGTTTTTTTTTTAATTTACCCCATGTTTGAACTTAAATATTTAGCTATATATTAAATTTCATCAAAATCGGTTAAGCGACTCAACCGTGAAAAAGCAACAGACGGACTTTCGCATATATAATATTAGTATGGATTTATTTAATTAATTATTGCACAGCTGTAAAACAGAACACAAGTAAATAGCATGTAGAATAATACAAAAGGCACGATTAATGAGATGAACTAACACAACAGAATTTATGAGCAAAGCGATTAGTATAGACTCATACGTAATAAAAAAGTAATAAAACTAAATCTGTTCATATTTTTTGTTCAAAAGGATGATTGCTGTGTATTTATTGTAGTACATACAGAACAAAGAACACAAAACACTGCTGCTTTCTCGTTTACTCTTCCCGAAAAACTAATTTTTACTATTTTTTATGTATAATTGGTAGCATATAACATTTTCAACATTTCAGTATTCACTTCTCCCACCTGTAGAGATTTCTACCAATTTTTGTGTAACTTGTAAGGGTTAATATTTAGGATACCTTTAACTGTTGAAAAATCTTTGGTTCCAAAAAGTCACTTTAACGTTTGTAAAGACTCGTAAGTATAAAAGCATCTTCACGCCCATATCCCCGAAGGGGTAGGCAGATGCACAACCAGGGCACCCACGACTAGCCGAAGACACTAAGTCCCACAATGTGATAGGTGGCAAGCTTATCGCCAACCAGGCACATTTCCAATCCCGAGCAACTTTTTTTTTATTAGAAAATTGGAAAAACTCAATTTTTATTTTTGTTGCCCGACCTGGGATTTGAACCCGGGACCTCCTGCAGTCAAGTCCAACAACTGAACCGCTAGACCACAGAGGCGATATCTCGTAAGTATAAAAAAGTAATAAGTAATTATAACATGTAGGTACTTACTTACGAGGTCATAAAATATGTTTAATACCTTGTGTTATTCCGATTAAAGTAATTTCTTTGATAACAATAATTAAAATGAGCTAAGCAAATAATTATTGCTTTGACGTCAGAAACAGTAATAAAGGGATTTTCTAATGTAATGGCACAAAAAAGGCAAGGAAAACGATTAGGTAGAACACATACGCAAGTCAGAATGAGCCAACATATTATAACATTCATTAACTGGTTCTTGTGCGTTGATCCGTTTTAAATTCAAAGAATTTTGTTTCTCAAAGAAAGAATTAAATCGTAATCTTAGAAAAAAACATTTTGTATTTATTATATATATTACATATTTAATAATACTGTAGGTATTACCTTGTAGGTACCTAATGGTATCATTAAAGTTAGCAAAAATACGCATAATTATGTATAGCAAAAAAAAGGGGAGTTATGGAAGTCAATTGAAAACATTTTTTTTATCGACGAAGAGGTTACATGTTAGAATATATGTATTTGATATTTTCCATCGACGGCACTTGGTAAAACTTCCAAATATTAATATTTTTTAAGTTTAGCCCTGATGATGCTGTATAAGCGAAACCGGTAGGCTAGTTACAAAATAATACATTATAAGTGATATGTTAAACACTACAAGTGTTTCTTTATTTAAAAATATGAATTAGTTATGTTCGAATTCAATCGATTTCTCTGTGTGAACCGATTTCGAAAATATTTTTTTATTAGAACGAGCGGGCTTCTGAGATGGTTTGATAAATCTGAAATTGAATACATTTTTGTATTCGCAGATATACTGTTACCTCACCATGGACGTTACAGGTGCATCGCTGTCCTGTGGCTAGAATGTTAGGCTTATTGTGCAAGTCTATCGGGTACCCTACCCACCACGCAGAGTCATTATGGTGGCAGGTATATACCTGTGCAGGGCAGTGGTTTCCTACCCGGGAAAGTTGCTGCACGGCACTTTACCACCAGTGGTCTTGTTAGTGATGACTTATATTTTGACCAGCGCTCGCCTCAAGATATGCCTGTTATCTACGGTATCTGTAGACCACAGTTGTTTCTTACCATCAGGAGAGCATATGCTAGTTCGATGATCTCTAACATAAAACATTTTCCCCGTGTTGGTCCGATCTCCTTTGCAGAATAGACCACCTGCCTTTATGCCAGGCAGCTCGTAAAAGGCGAGAATAGGCTTATCGTCACTTCCGTGACATCCGAATAGGTGGTAGAGTTTCGCAACGACTTGCCCGTATTGGTGCCACGTCAGTGCTTGCCGTTGATGTGTTCCGGTTCGGAGGATAAATTAGCCGGTTAACTTACTTTTGCTCGAGGCCTAACATCCCGGCTTCAGGTTGGCAACGCACCATTACCACCTTTCGTGTCTTTAGACAACAGTTGTCTGTTACCATCAGGAGAGCTGTATGATTGTTCGCTGACCTCTAACATAAAAATTACAAGAACATGAAGATATTCATCGTGCCTGTAAAGGAATGAATGTGCAATCCAAAGAATGCCAGTCTCTACATATACAGACATATGCAAACGGTAACCTATTGTTCTCTACAACATATCCCTTAAGAGGACAAGGTTAAATGTTTACATTGCAGATAATCAGATAGCCTGCCTAGAATTAATAAGCTAACGCGAAACGAACAGTACATGTATCTAATTAAACCTAAACAGTGGAACCAGCCGTGAAAATATTTCTACCAATGAGATTTTAATTCGATTTTCACACTAGATTATCAAAATATAGTTAACAGTGTTTATATTTAACAGTAGTTTCGCTTCTGTGGTCTAGCGGTCTAAGTGTTGGATTTGACTTCATGAGGTCCCGGATTCGAATCCCGGGTCGGGCAACAGAAAAGAAAATGTGGTATTTCCAAATTTTCTAATGAAAAACATGTTACCCGGGATTGGATATATACCCGATTGGCGATAGGCTTGCCACCTATCACATTGTGGGACCTAGTGTCTTCGGCTAGTCGTGGGTGCCCTGGTTGTGCCTATGCCTACCTCTTCGGGGATACTTGTACTAATAATTTAGCAGATATGTGGTGTTTTGACAAATGAAGTTATATATTCAGATAACTTGCTAATTAAAAGTAAAAGAAACGATACGTCCGTATCTAATAAAATTTCAGAAGTACGATCAGTAGGGTTACTTTTGAATCTCGAAATCTTTCAAATTGAAAATTGGAAACGTATGTGTCATTTTGGGTATTTTTGACACAGCACTAACTACACTTAGTTACAGACAAATTCGACAAATTCGGTAAAATATTTTTTATTAACTATTAACTAAATGTTAACTATTCGCCAGTATTGTGTTCAAGAGTGCCTAAACATACTCGTTTCCAGTTTTCAATATTGCATGAATCGAGCTTCAAGAGTCGTTATACAGTCGTAATTTTTTTTTACTAATGAGATTTTAATACGATTCTCACACAGACTTTAATTTTTAAGTATATGCAACCTGCCAATTATACAGATTGCATATTTTAAAAATATGAGGTAATTTAACAAATTAAATTACGTAACCAAATAGACTGCCTAATAAGTTAGTTAAAGCGTAACAAATTGTGTTTTCGTATCTACCTAAAAAATCTAAACATTGTAAACAACGTTAAATATGGTTCTACCAGCGAAATTTTAATCTGATTCTTTCACTTAATTTAATTGATGTAAACACAGCCTATAACAAAAAAGCCGGCCAAGTGCGAGTTGGCCTCGCCCACCGTGGGTTCCGTCTAAATCTGTAGGTAAGTAAAAGTTCACCCATCACGAAATTTATGATGTAATTAGAAATTTACGGTTTTCGCAATTTTTCCTTTATCTGTGCTATAAGACGTTGCTTCAGGATTCTAAGTTCAAGGGAAGTACCCGGTAAGTTCTGATTTGGCGAATTTTGCGGCATAAACTGCTGTAGGTATCTTTTGATTGTGTTGGCTTAGAAGATTATTTTTTTTATAGCTCTAAGGTCTACTGAGAAAAAAGGTCTTCACAGACGGTCGGATGGTCGGAAAACCAAAGTGATACTATAAGGAATACATTTTTCCTTTCGAGTTACGGAACCCTAAAAAGTAATAATATGATGAGAATCTTTAAGAAATTGGAAATTGTGATTTCTGCAGACTACGAATTTTGAGAAGGTGTCGTGTACTATTAGATAATCAGATAGCTTGACTAATAAATTAACGTCAGCAAGCTAACTTCCGTGTCTAATGAAACCTAAGCCCCGCCACATTTATTCGGAATAGTGGTCGCCCATTGGTCGAAATTCGACCATGAGTTGATAAGAACGCATCTTCATTTCTGAAGACCAACTACTCTGTTTCCTAAATAGTTAGTGCGCCATCTGTGATCTTTTATCGTCAACATCAATTTATTTGTTTGTGTGTGTCAAATGCATGGTAGTGTGGGTAATGTTTTATTTATTGATTTAATGTACTTTATAAGCATTATTGAAAAATATTAGCGTTCTGCACTTCTCCTACACATAAACTATAAGACGTGTGTCAAATTTTATGCTCCTGCGTCCGCGCAATTTTCGTAAAAAGGGGTCCAAAGTTTTGGCATCACGTATTAATATAATATAACCTATATTGTTACGAAATTCCGTTTCTAAAAAAATCGGACACAACAAATTCCAACAAATCTATTTACTTGTTACAGACGTCAGTAACTTTCTCGTACGGACTTTATGTAGGCTTAAGGTCTCAGCACACATATTAAATCGGAAAGGGATCGAAACCGTATCGCCTCGAGTCGTTCTTTATTGTTTGTATGGAACTCCATACTGCAACGCACACTAATCGGAATCGTAATGTAATCGCCGCGGCTCGGAACAGGCTCGCGGTTGGCGAGCCGTAAGCGCGGTGTCGTTCAGCCGTAGCTGAGTTGATGTACTTACGCTGCTGATACTGTTTGGTTACGTGCATACGTTAAGTTGAAGCCTGGTTGACGGCGAGGCGAAAAGCGAATAGCGATACAGTGACGATCCCTTTCTGAGTTGATATGGGTACTGAGACCTTTAAGCGGCGAATTTACTAGACAGACACGTCCGCGAGCAAGTCTGCAGATATGTCCACCGTACCTCGTTACTTTAGCAAGGTAAACCTGCCTGTGATGGTCCTTACATTGTAGTACTGATAGTTGCTCGTAGTTCTGTCCACATATTTAAGTTACTTAGCTCTACCCGGGATAAACATTAGGTTATCGGGATGCCCATGTCCGCGGTCTCATCTCTTTCTACTTATGATAAAACTCATAAAAAAGGTTCAGATATTTTATGGTAAAACCGGAATATAGATATGTTCAAACATCTATGCTTATGCACACTTTTACAATTATAATATAAGTAGGAATAAAGAAGTTCTAGATACAGTCACTTTTTGTCCACGTATTCAAGATATTTAGCTGTCCCCGGGAGAGATATTGGGTTAGCAGGATCAATAGCTTATGTCCAGGGTCTCATCTGTTTCTACTTATGCTAAAACTCATAAAAAAGGTTCAGCTATTAATGTAAACCGGAATATACGTTCAAACATCTATGCTTATACACACTTTCGCAATTATATTATACTAGCGGCCGGCCCCGGCTTCGCACGGTTATGAAATATACATATGAACCTTCCTCTTCAATCACTTTATTAAAAAAACCGCATCAAAATCCGTTGCGTACTTTTAAAGATTTAAGCATACAAAGGGACATGGTGACAGAGGAAACGACTTTGTTTTATATTATGTAGTGAAGTAGAAATAAAGAAGTCTTAGATAGATAGAGAGAAGTCCGGCCCTGGCCACTTAACCAACCGACTCACAAAGCGGTGACCAAACAGTGAGGTGCTCACCGCTAAATTATCTACGCACACTAACACACTTTACGACCTCACACCCATTTACGCATATGCTGCTGTGTACAGATACGAAATTACGCACGTGTTGAACGTTGCATGTTCACGATCGACGCGCGTATTTCCTTTTTGGTTATTCATAGACATGATTTAAATTCACTTAACAAGTAACAATAGATAAATAACAGCCAATTATAACCAGTCGAAAGCAATCTTGGCGGTTTTCGTTTGTCAAAATATAGTACTGATAATTGTACTTTACTGCATTTCGTTTTTGGAAATTGATTTGAATTTATGGTAGGTACACGAATTTATAGCTTTAAATTTCTAGTAACTAAATTTACATGACATGATTTATTCTATAAAAATTTACATGACATGATTTATTCTATAAGTATATTATGTCATCGCAGAATATACTTCGTATTGTTTAGTTTGAAAAAGCAACGATAATACCTAAGTTTAACATTTTTCTATACATATTCAAATTTAATTTAAAACTAGAATTTCCGGAATTCAAAATTAACATGCTTATTTTATATTTTGTATTGATTAAATTCAATTTAAATCAAACAGTGTTTTATGCACATTTTCCTCTTTTATTGTTATGGCATTGTCCGCTATCACTATTAGTAGAGCTTTGTAGCTCTCCATAAAATCTTTATATACATAAGTATCTAAACGCGCACTATCCACTTTTTTACTAAGGTACAATGTACATAAACACCTACTTAAGTTACTCTTGTACCGACAACCTAGTCGGGTTTCCTGATGATCATTGCCTATATTTTAAATGGAATAGGTGGCAAACGAGCAAGCCTGACGATTACACCTGGCGGAAAGTGGTCTCTGCCGCCCAGGAATGCCGGAATATGATTTTCGCACGAAAAAAGGGTGCAAATTGCAAAGTGGATTAATCCAATAACATAAATTCCGGTTAGACAAGCAAACAAATTGTACTAGGTATATACCTGTATCTAACTGCTTGGTTGGAGTTTTAGTGGACCGAGATAAACAAAATTAAACAAAAAAAGTGTGTTCAAGCTCATATCCCCGAAGGGCACCCACGACTAGCCGAAGAATCTAAGTCCCACAATGTGATAGGTGGCAAGCCTATCGCCAACCGGGCACATATCCAATCCCGAGCAACATTTTTTATTAGAAAATTGGAAAACCCAAATTTCTCTCTCCTGTGTGGTCTAGCGGTTCAGGTGTTGGACTTGACTGCATGAGGTCCCGGCTTCGAATCCCGGGTCGAGCAACAAAGAGAAAAATTTAAATAATTATGAAAAAATCGAGATTTCATAATTATTTAAATTCTCCATATTGACCTGGGTCTTCTACGTAGAATAGACCATCTGCTTTCCTACCAGGCAGCTCGTGTAACGCGAGCATACAAGACTATTGATTGTAGAGTACTGTACTGTTACCTATTCATTAAAGCATAATGGCAATGCCTTGTTTCGGTCCGCGGGTAGTGTTGCCTGTAGACACTATTGGCAACACTCACCCTAACACCCCGGCTACAGGATAGCGACGTACCTTCAACATCTATTCTGTCTATAAGCTACTTTCTTCTCTTGCCATTAGGAAAGCCGTGTGCTGGATCCCTATCTATTTACATGAAAGAAAAAAATATATATATCCGGGCTACTTTGCAGAATAGACCATCTGCCTTACTGCCAGGTAGCTCGTAAAAGGCGAGTATAGGCTTACCGACGCTAACACCGTGATATCCTACTAGAAGGTAGAGTTATGCAGGGACTGGACCGAATTGGTATCATCGTTTTACCTATTCCTTCCATCACACCATCAATGCTTGCCGTTGACGTATTCCTATATGGAGGGTAAGGTAGCCGGCCGGCGGTAGGACTTACATTAGCTCGACGCCATTAGGTTGACGAAACACTATAACCACCTTTAGTGTCTCTAGTCGGCGTGAATTTCTTACTATCGGAAATCCGTCCGATTGTTTGCCTTCCAATATCATAAAAAAACTAGGCGTGGGTGGAGTAGATTCTTGCCCACCGCCTACTCATCCGGGATAGCATGAGGGCTCATTGATGCCAATTTCTCCACATAGACGAATATATATTTGACCCATTGGTCAGGAATATGATAACGCTAGTGACAAATAAATATATATATATTAACGAACTGTACTCATGAATCTCGATTTCTAACAAATTAGAAATAGGAGCCGGATACGACGTTTTAGGTACTCTTGAATACAGTAATAGCAAAGTAATTAAAAATAAAGCAATATAGTCTAAGATCAGAAGTTAGGTCGACCTACACCGAGCTGATAATAAGATGAAACCGGTATTATTGCAAATTTCATATATCAGAAAATATATTAAAAATTGGTTGCCTAAAAAAATCCTGGACAATTTTTTTTTGTTTTTAAAATGTTTTTTATTAATTAATTGGTGCAATATTAAGATTTTATCCCGACTTAAAGTAGGTATAAGACGAAGTTGCAGAAGTTGGTTAGCCTGCCTATTATTAATCTGGATTGCCAAGTATAAACAGATAATTGTCGATACTAGTTACTTTCACGGGATCGGATAATAGAAAAAAAAGATCAACATATGTGCAGTTTTATTACAATTTATGTTGATTGAAAGAGTTGCCTGAAAAAAAATTTGTAACATGACAAACTTTTTGTTTAAATAATTAAAAATATTCGTTCCAGAATTTGTTTAGGCAACTTACTTTTAATATGATCGCTAATATACTTACTTGACTATGAAATATGTTTTATTTCATTAACAGCTCGGTGTAAGTAAACGTAGGTTCGGATCTTCTACTATCAGGAATCAAGAGAAATCCTTTACAGGTATGTAAGTTGGTTGGTGTTGGTTTTTTCTTGAATCTACGCAATCATTGTTTTTCATACCCTAAAATTTGCATGGTATAATTGAAATACATACTTAATATATAACTACATAGTTTTTTAATGATATTTGAAGGCAGACAAGCAGGCGGATTTCCTGATGTTCAGGAATTCACGCCTCCTAGAGACACCAAATATCGTAATGGTGCGTTGCCAACCTGAGGTCGGAATATTAGGCCTCGAGCAAAAGTAAATTTACCGGCTACCTTACCCTCTAAACCGGAACACGTCAACGGCCAGCATTGGACGTGACAGGAATAGGTAAGGCGGTAGTACCAATCGGGACGAGTCGCTGCGAAACTCGACCACCTAGTAGGATGTCGAGGTGTTAGTGACAGTAAGGCTTTGCTCGCCGTTTACGAGCTGTCTGGCAGGAAGGCAGATGGTCTATTCTGCAAAGGAGCCCGGACTAACACGGGGGAAATACCTACATAGTATAAAATAAAGTCACTTCCTCTGTCCCTATGTCCCTTTGTATGCTTGAATCTTTAAAACTACGCAACGGATTTTGATGCGGTTTAAGTAGATAAAGTGATTGAAGAGGAAGGTTTATACGTATATTTCATAAACGTGCGAAGCCGGGGTGGGTCGCTAGTAATTCATAAAATGAAATCAATTATATACATCGTCATTGCGTACATCGTATTGTATCAAAATGCTTACAAATAGATTACTAGTCGATTATCTATCGTCTCTACATTTTTTTATGATGTTTCAGTTTTCAATTCACTGTTAAACATGATTCACAGATACATTCGGCTCATACAGAAGAAACCAAGAAACATAAATACTCTTTAGCAAGAGGAACAAAACTATCAGTCCA
The DNA here is from genome assembly GCA_002245475.1 of Calephelis virginiensis. Lineage (NCBI taxonomy): Eukaryota > Metazoa > Arthropoda > Insecta > Lepidoptera > Riodinidae > Calephelis > Calephelis virginiensis. The sequence continues at coordinate 448,794 of NJDC01058124.1, forward strand.
CAGACTAATAAAAGATACATCAGTCATTAGATTTCTTGCTAAACATGAGTAGGTATACAAATGCAGTTTTGGCGCCATCGAGAGAAGAGATGGTCGAAGTTTTTTCATAATTATTGAATTTCGTGTTGATGTTGAGTGAAATTAGTCAATTTCGGTGGCATTTTGTACAATTTTGTTCAGTGAAAGTGCACAAATCTTGATATAAAATTTGATGCTAATTTCTACTTGACTAATGGCAAAATACTAACGTATAGGCGAAAACCTAAATAAGGTGAAGTAACTTTTCAATAGCTCCACGGAAGAGCAAAAACTATGAAAAATGCCTTTTTGGGTTTTTGTACCTCGAAAATAAAAAAAAGGAGACCATTATAAGACTTCTTTTTTGTCCGATCGTCTGTCAAGATGTTTTTCTCGAAAACGTGTGGATGTATAGAGCTGATGCTTATATTAAATACTAAGATCTATTTCACGTAAAAGCTGTAAAAAAATTAAACTTATAAGACAACGCAATTGGAAAATACATACAGTTGTTAGTACCGCATAAATCTCGAAAATTTTCGAAACTCGCGAAGGAATCAAAACCTACAGGTATTTACTGTGAACCAAGAATTTTGAAATTTTAATGTTTACATCCTATATTTATATAATATATAAATTGCGAAAACCGTAAACTTTTTGTTACATCATTTAATGAAATATGAAAATCAATTATCACTAAATTAAATTATTATTTTAGTTCACACTTTTAATCACAAACCTACAGGACTGTATATGTTATAGTTAAAACCCGTATTTAGATATAACGCGTTTTCCTAGTTAGAACTAGTTTTAACTAAACTCCTTTGTTGAAACTAGAACTAACTAATGTTCAAAATTGAAAATCAGTTAAAACTAGTTCTTCCTAGTTGCAAGAAAATGTGTGTATCAAATTGGTGTTTTTGCAAAAAAAATGGTTGCCTTTGTAGCTCGAAATGCCACGATAGTTTGTTTTGTAATAACAAATAGATCCTTATCCTTTTTATTTATTATAAGACTTTGATTATTTTTTAGTGTACGTTAACCAATGTTTCTTAATTGATGTTCATTTTTTTTTAAATTAAATGGCTACATTTTGTTAACTTGTTTGATTATATGAATCAATTAATATCGTCGTCATGGCAACTACTTGATGCCCATATGCCCTAAAATAAATGTTCTTTTAGTGTAGGTAAGATTATTATTTTTCAACTAGATCGTGTT
>NJDC01058124.1:450749-473191 GCA_002245475.1 Calephelis virginiensis
ATTTGATGCAAATTTCTACTTGACTAATGGCAAAATACTAACGTATAGGCGAAAACCTAAATAAGGTGAAGTAACTTTTCAATAACTGCACGGAAGAGCAAAAACTATGAAAAATGCCTTTTTGGGGTTTTGTACCTCGAAAAGAAAAAATGAGACCATTATAAGACCTCTTTTTTGTCCGATCGTCTGTCAAGATGTTTTTTCTCGAAAACGTGTGGGTGTATGCTATGTATGTGGCTGATGCTTATATTAAATACTAAGATGTAAAAGCTGTAAAAAAATTAAACTTATAAGCCAACGCAATTGGAAAATACATACAGTTGTTAGTACCGCATATATCTCGAAAATTGTCGAAATTCCTTAATAATGATGTTCATTTTTTAAATTAAATGGCTGTGTTTTGTTAACTTGTTGGTTTATATGAATCAATTAATATCGTCGTCATAGCAACTACTTTATGCCCATATGCCCTAAAATAAATGTTCTTTTAGTGATTGTGAGTGAAGATTATTATTTTTCAACTAGATCGTATTGAAAACCCAATTTAGTATTCTCTAATGTTAGTTTTAACTAAAGCTCGGAGTGACAACTATTTTTATCTGAAAATCAAAAATATAGGTGGTAAATTCTAATTTTCACTAGTTATTTCTAGTTTTGACACAGGAATTTAGTAAAAACTAGTTATAACTAGGGAAAACGCGTTCTATCTAACAACGGGGTTTGTCTATTACAGATATACGTAGCCCTCAGTGCACAAGTCCGATTCGCATAAAAAATCCAAAAAAAATCACAAATGGCGGTTTCATCGCTTAAAGCAATCTCTGCCAACCAAGAAAAACAGGAAATTGTAGAGTTACAAAATAAAATTATAGATGTTTAATCACGGCAGTCAACAACACTAGAGTTTTACTATTTTTTTAAATGAGGACTCAACGAACAAGTACACGGCTTTTCTGATGACTTAGATGTTGCAGGTGCGTCGCTGTCCTGATGATATGCTATATGTAAGTATACTTAATTTTTACTATGTAATTAACCGAGTTCAAAAACACAAGAAGGTTTCCAATTCGACCGGTATATTTTTTATGTATGTAGACCGATTTCGCCGAGGCATCTGAACCGATTTACGTAATTGTTTTTGTTTTTGTTTGATGCGGAATAGTTTCGGACTTGTCCCATAAAAATTTTATTCGGGTAGACCACTTAGTTTTTATTTTATGAGCATTTTTATCTAGTTTCACATGTCCCGATGTCTATTTTTATTAATCATATCGGAAATAAACTAAAAAGTATAAAATAAAAATAACTACAAAAAAAAACCGACTTCAAACCTATTAGTAAATGGCACAATGTAAATGGTAAGTAATAGGTAGTATATAATTAATATTAAATCTATATTATTTTTTACTTTTTAGTGTTGAAGTCAATTTTTTTAACGTAGTTATTTTTATTTTAACTTAATCGTTAAATGTAGAGTGTAATAACTATTTAAGTTACTTAGAAATTACGTCTATAATATTTTTCGTCATTAAGGAAATCGATCGGACCAGCAAATCATAAATTCTGTGCAAGATATCGACGTATCCGTTGTGTTGACATGTTTGTGTGCGTCAGAATATCTATCGGTGGCCGGTATCGTTTTCTGAGAAACGGCGCGGGCGCATATGAAGGGAGAGGGGAGGGGGAAACGGCCAGCGTTAGCCACAAAGCCACTGATCTATCGGTCGGTAATAATATGATCGTTATGATGTATTAAATACAAAGTTTTACTTGTGTTTTTAAAACGTAGTTTTGTGTAAATCTGCAGTAGTATATATACATGGTAGAGTTCAGTTTCGTATGACCAGGATAAGGTTGTAACATTTATTTTGCTAAATAGGTACATTATTTTATATCGCATTTTTATTTATTATTTATTATACCGATTATATTAAATTGCCGAATTTCAATGTCGTAATGGAGTAGCTATCATCCTCCTCCATTTGAAAGTAAGAGAATACATCCTTTGTAGAATAGACTATTTACCTTCCTGCCAGGCACCTCGTAAAAGGCGAGCACAGGCTTACCGTCTCTAACACCGTGACATCTGACTAGGTGGTAGAGTTTCGCAGTGACTCACCCGAATTGGTACCACCGCCTTACCTATTCCTGTCGCCATAACGTTATGTCATGTGCCGGTTTGGAGGGTAAGGTAGCCGGTAAACTTACTTTTGCTTGAGGCCTAACATCCCGGCTGAGGCCGGGCACCGGCCGGCGAGGTTGGCAACGCATCATTACCAACTTTGGTGTCTCTAGGTGGCGTGAATTTTCATCAGGAAATCCGTCTGCTTGTTTGACATCCAATATCTTAAAAAAAACGTATAGGCTTATTTTGTTAGTTTTGTTTTTTGTATGTTTACTGCAGCTAGCTGTATTAAGTAATGTTTAGATACCTATTATTATTTCTTTTTTTTATACCTATAAAGAATTAGGCAGATGTACAGCCACAGCATCCGCGATTGACCGAACATAGTCACACAATGTGATAGATGACAAACTTGTCGCCAATTGGAGACCTATTCAATCCAGAGCTGGATCTACTACCTTACCTATTCCTGATGCCATAATGACTATATCATGTTCCAGTTAGAATAGGGAAGAGGTCAGTATACTTTCATGAACCTTGGCCACAGGATAGCGACGCACCCTATCCGAAACATCTACAAGATCATCCATTCATCTATCTATCCAGACTTACCACATCTATTTATTTCACCGTGTTGGTCCGGGCTTTGTAGAATAGACAATCCTGTCCTGTCAGGTAGCTCGTAAAAGGCGAGTATAGGTTTGCCATCACTAACACCATGCCATCTTGGTCACCTGACTAGGTGGTAGAGTTTCGCAGCGACTCGCCCGGATTAGTACCACTGCCTTAACTGTTCCTGTAGCCATAACGTCATAGCTTGCTGTTTTTGTGTTCCAGTTCGGATGGTAAGGTAGCCGGTAAACTTAATTTTGTTCGGGGCCTAACATCCCAACCTCAGGTTGTCAATTCATCATTACCTCCTTTGGTGACTCTAGGTGGCGTGATTTTCTAACCATTAGTAGAACAGTCTGCTTGTTTGCCTTCCAATATCATAAAAAATATTATACTGTCTATGGCCACGGTCGTCTCTATCAGGAGAGTATTGTTCGCTGTTTTATCACAATAAAAATGGAGTGAGATTGGATGAAGGGTTTGGGTGTTGTCTGGGCCTTAAGTATTGAAATGAATGTGTAAAGTGCCTAAGCCCTATCAACGCGCTGAATGTGAGCGCGGAAGCGGGGGGCGAAGTGCCGGCGCCCGCGCCTCTGCCAGACAACTCGTCGCTGTCCATTTGATCTCGGCGTTCTCGGGTACGCGTCAAACCAGAACGCATACGAATAATATTATCTATCAGCTGCTGCTTCGGTCGTTTTCTAAATTATAATGTAGAAACTTATTTGGGGATAAAAGTTATCTCTTAGTCTATGTTATAGTTCCCTGGTTTTGAGTTTTACGTTGAGCACCTTTAAAGAATAGGTTAAAAATATCTTCATGGCCATATCCCCGCAAAAGCATGCAGGCACAACAAGGCACCCATTACTAGCCGAAGATGCTAAATCACATAATGTTATAGGTGTCAAGCCTACCGCCCAACGAGCACGTATCTATATTTTCTGTTTTTCTCTCCGAAACAGGGATCTAGCACCCTCAAAAAAGTTATTTCCGACACTGGACTACATAGGCAATTATGATTTGGAATATGACCTATTTTCTTCGATGGTAGAGTTTTTATGGTACGTAAGCGTTTGCCAATTGACATCAAAGATGTTATCTTTGATGTCAATTGGCGATTTTAATGTCTTAGGGCCACTTGCAGTTTCTGGCTTAAGAATTTAATACTGAGTTAGAGTCTAACTATGGTTAACTCACCTTATGTTTGACAGTTTAACTCAATATCAAATGTAACCCGGAAATGTGCAACTGTCATAAATATCCGATAGTATGACTACGCTGTTATACAACAGGTACCTACCATTTTCTTTCACCATTTTACCGAGATAGCTCGGTGATTTTCATACTTCTTCTTTCTTAAGGTTTTGGCCTTCACGTTAGTATTTTGCCATTAGTCAAGTAGGAATTTGCATCAAATTTTGTATCAATTATAATTAGTCATCAGTCATAAGTCGTCAGTAAGTCATGTCAGGGTCTTGGTTAATGTGGTGGCCTCATTACTCAAGCTTGTGTAGTGAGATTTTGCGGCAACGAGGAAATACACGATACGCTAATTTCTTCATGATTATTTCATTTGTGCACATTCACTGAACAAAACTACAAAATGCCACCAAAATTGACTAATTTCACTCAATATAAACACGAAATCCAAAAATTATGAAAAAAAATCGACCATCTTTTCTATCTATGACGCCAAAAACCCTCGATTTTCATACTTTACTGTCGGGAATTTTTGAGACTCAGCTTTTAAAAAATGTTGAATCTAGATGTAAAGAAATTTTGAGTCATGTGAATACAATGTGTGATAAATAATACATATTTTAAGTGAAAAGTAAGTATATTCACGTATCAATCCATGAAGAGGTAGGCAGAGGCACAACCAGGGCACCCGCAACTAGCCGAAGACATTAAGTCCTACAATGTGATAGGTGGCGAGCAATTTGAAAATTAAAAAAACACTTTTTTTATTGCCAGGCTCGGGTATCGAACCTGGGATCTCATGAAGTCAATTCCAACACCCGGACCGCTAGACCACAGAGGGGATATATTTTACTAGCCAGAATTAAAACTTTCAAAACTATGAGTGTTGAAAATAAAATAATACTACATTTTTTTTATATTACAGACCTCAGTCTATCAATTATCGAAGTGTCTCTAGATAGAGCCATATAGCCTCGTTGGTTGAAGTACTAGTGTACACATCTTACATTTCCGACAGTCCAGGTATGTCCCGGTACATTTGAATGTTTGCATTTCTGGGTTTGGGTGCTTATTATATTTATTCTGGTATCCAAACAAGCGTTTTCATGCAGTATCGTTGACTAACACCCATAATACAATCATATAATTTGTTTTCTTTAGGGTTAGATTCAGTTTGAGTTATTTGTCCAGGGATATTGATTTAAAATATTTGTTTTTGGGTTCCGATTTATGAAGAGTATTACAGAAAACACATTATGATCATGTAAATACGAGTACACTACTACAAGAAATAGAAGTCAAACAAAGCAAGTTGACTGACAGTACATTCTTTATTGTTTATATAATTTGTTATTTACAAGCTGCTAATTGTTCTGGTTTCCATATGATTTGTGTAAATAGTTACGTATTAAATGATTTGTGTTTGTTATCTGCTTTAATAGTCGGACAGTCGTGCCTAGCACTGTCTGACTCATTCTTTGTCCCATAAATGGGTCATCACTTAAGTATTTTGCAATTATAGATAAACAATTACAATTTACAAGTCGCCTCTTTGTCTATTATAATAGTATTGATTTATAACATTAACAACACGTAGAATTTTCACTCTCGAGTGTTGTTTTAAGAGGCCTCTTCAAAAATTAAACTTTGTTTAAATAAATAAATTTCCCTGGACAAGTTACACAAATTGAATCTAACCCTAAAGCAAATTATATGCTTGTGTTACGGGTGTTAGGCAACGATTTTAATACATAGAAATACTTAAATGCCTAGATACAAGAATACATTTATTAAACACCCAGACCCGGAAATGCAGACATCTAAATGTTCATCACACAAATGCCTGCCCCCGTCGGAAATCGAACCCGAGCCTCGCGGTTGGTCAGTGTAGTTAGGCGTGTACGCTACACTAGACTAACAAGGCGGTCAAATGTGTTTAAAGGTGTATGTACTTTTCCCATAAATGGATACTGAATTGTTCAAATGTAACTATAAGGTTTTTAGCTTAACACTATATTGACGTTAATTTGATTGTATTAAATAACTAGCCATCCCGGCGAACTTCGTATCGCTTGACATTACCAACCATTAACAATACTATTTTTCTTTGCCGGTGTATGTATGTTTATTCTATTGTTTATGTATATCTTGTGCTGATGTGGGTACCATTTGCGTAATAATTAGCTAAGCAAGTGGCAACTTCTCTAGCTACACCTACACACTGTTGGTACTATTGGGCAAATGTTTGTCTGGTGGAGAATGTCAATTATGTTCTCTTTTTGTACACTTATTTTTTTTTTCATTGAAGCTAAAAAAGTTTTTAACGGCGGCCGACTTACCGTCACACTGCCCTGTCACACTGGTGTGTCGGGTAAGAAATAAATTTACTAACTTTCATACTGTTAATCAAGCAGTGTTATAGTTAAGAAAACGGTTTCCAAATCTTCACATTAATGTGTACGTCAGGAACCCAGTTTCCTTAGTTTAACATATTACAATATATTACTAGTTAGTTTAATATATTACATATTATGTACCTTGGTACCATAAATTACGTGAGGTGTTTTTTTTACATTTTTTGACCCTCCCTGGTGAGATGTTGTGAGATTTTATTAAACCCCCTCCCCCACCCCCATCTCACGTGAGATTTTTCGAAATGTGGGTTTCTTATTTAAATGTATTGGATTTTTACAGCAAAGGTTTAGGTTACAGCAAAGGCAAAGGTTAAGGATTTTAGGCTCAAAAGATACTGTTGGAACCAACATGCCCGTATGATTTTCAGTAAAATCATCTGCTCCTTCAAATTCGTTCCGGTTGAATCGGTAGGCAGTGTCGTATTAGAAATGGAGCAAATGACTTTCGGTCATGCTCTTTAAAGTCCGCAATTGTCAAATGTCCATCAACCCACTTGTTGGTCCGGGCTTCTTTGCAGAATAGACCATCTGCTTTCGTGCCAGGCAGCGTGTAAGAGGCGAGCATAGGTATTGGCAGTAAAGCCTTGCCTAATTCTGCCGCTATAACGTCAGTGCTTGCCGTTGACGTGTTCCGGTTGGAGGATAAAGTACACTCGCTTTTACACGAGGCCTAACCCCCCAACGTTAGGTTGGCAACGCACCATTACCACCTTTGGTGTCTATAGACGGTGTGAATTTTTTACTATTTTATTTTTATTTTTCAATCCAATAACATAAAAAACCTAATTGATTAATTAAGTGAATTGAGGTATTTGGTACAAAACAAATATACGGTGGTTTGACAGTCAGTAGATGTATAAAGTCGAGTATGAATGAATTTATTTTCTTTTGAAGGAATTAGTGAATAATCTTCATTGTATTACGATTATGCTTAAGATTAAATCTTAAGCATGTACAGTATGGGAAATAGATTAGATTAGATTTTTTGTGATTGCAGCAAAAAAAATGCGTGATATTTGCCGAGACCCCCCCTCTCTCCAACGTAAGATTAGGTGAGATTTGAACGGACCCCCTCCCCCTCTTAAACATCTCACGTAATTTGTGGACGCCCCCTTGACAGGAAACATTACTATTGGCTACTTTCTGGAAATCCTTCGCTGATTTATTACTGGTAGTCCTTTATTTTGCCTGATAGAAATTTTGTTTTCATTTTCATTTTTTTAATTAAATTAAGTATGTCATTTTATTTTACAACAAGCAGACCCGGCAGACGTTGTTCTGCTATTTTTTCAAATTGATTTTAGTAAAAAAAAAAAATTAAGACAAGTCAAAGTCACACTTATCATTTAGGAGTATGAAAAATAGATATTAGTCGAATATCAGACCTACTGAATACGCTAAATTTGGGTGAAAATCGGTAAAGCCGTTTCGGAGGAATACGGTGACTAACATTATGACGCAAGAAATATGTATATATATATATATATATATATATAAAATATTTATTAGCAGCTCGCCCTAGTTTCGCACTAGTGGTGAAATTTCTGTTATTATATATATTTAAACCTTGGTTCTAAATAATTCATATATCGAAAAAAAACCGTAACAAAATCCGTTGAGTAGCGTTAGACAGCGGAAAGTGACTTTGTTTTATACTATGTAGTGAAGAAAAAAAAGTTGTATGAATGTACAAACATTTAAATTAGCAAAAATTGCTCACCTACTTCCTAAGAGTGTAAGAATAGGCTGGGACGGTGAAAGCAAAACCAACCCGATCTCATTTCCAGCCGAGCGCGGGGAAGGTTATCGTTCGGTTTGTAGTCAGTTTAAGTCCAACATTACCTGCTTCCCCCCTTGATAACGGTGGGTATCCGTAAGGATTGTCCAAACGTTAAAAAAAATCACAATAGGCTGCCACACACCTCTTTCTTTGCGGGCAACTGGAGGTTGAGCTTAATTTAATCAAAATCAGTTCATTCTTTTGAACGTGAAGGAAACACAAAAACTATTCGCTATTTTAGTATTATGTACTTACAAACAGTAAGTAGTACTAGTTGCACCAGTAAATAATACTAGCCATTTACCCGCGACATCGTCAGCGTAGAATTCATTTTCATATAAAAATTCGTCCCCTATTACCGTCCTTTCAGAGTTGGTTTTGAAAAAAACGTAGCTTATGTTTTAACGATATGCATATCAAATTTTAAATGTACGTGAAATAATACGAAAAAATATTAGATAGTATTTTAAAACAATTTTTTTTATTATTATGTAGTTTACAAAAGTTGGTGAATTAATAAATGTATAGTAGAATGTTGATATTTCTACCACTTGGTAAATGATGTGCATCTAGTATTTGAAAAAGAGATTGATTAATAACAACTCGTAGAGTTAAACGGTTTAAAGGTTAGTCCACATCTTCAATGGGAACGTAAGGAAAACAAATCTAAACTGTGTTATGGTCAGAAATTCATCTTCCTGTCTTTCATACTAATGTGAAAGTAAGTAATTTTTTTCTTTACCGTCACACCAATGTGACAGGGCAGTGTGAAGGTAAGTCGGTCGCGTTTTTAACCACTACTAGGTATTTTATTGGTGGATTTAGGACATAATTGTAGTTCTTTATTTCCAGATATATCATTATTGTACAACTCCATTGGTCGAAATGTTTACTTATCCACATGCCTAACGCCACCGACTTGCCAGTTGGGACTGGGTTCGAGACCCGACAGGTATAGGCATTTGTGTGATCATTGTACATAATCTTATTATATTAATTTCGATATCTATTTCCATATTATATTTATATCGCTGAGTAACAAATGTAATATAAGTATTTCATTGGCTTACTTTGGGGTTTGATGAATTCCTTTTAAATTTGTCCCGACGCTATTGTTACATAACTTTATTTATTTAGTAATGCAATAAAATACAATTTAACAATAACATTGATAAAAATATTTTCTGCCGTAAGAACGAAGTTTAATTTTAAATTAAAACGATTTCATTTTAAGCTCCGTTGAGATAAAAATTCGTTCAGCTATAATGCTTCTACAATCCCCTATCAAAGCAAACAAAAGGGGCCAACGTAGATAAAAATATGTTACAAAGAAGATTAATAAGTCAAACAGTCTGTTGTCACGAAAAGCTATCATAAGTATCTCAGGCTTATCAGGGATTAAGGTGGCGCGGTGGGATGATCCCTATTGCGCCACGGATATTTACGACATCGATTACAGGCTTCTGGTCGCTTCTCTCGGGTGGTCTAATCACATGGGGTGGCCTATAATCATGAAGTTTATCAAGAGGCCAACCGCCAAAACCGCAACTGAAGTAGAGACGTGACACCTGTGGTTATTTCCAAAAGTTGTCGATGTTATCGATATTTAAGATTAAACTGAATCGTGGAACCAAAATTTAAGCAATCGACACATTTAAGTGATTAAGAATCTATGAGCAGACTGATTCTTTTTATTAACGTCGCCTCAGTTCTTATTTGTCCTAATAACAATTTGTTAAATTTACCTGGATTTTTTATGTCTATTTTGAAAAATAAGAGAATATTGTCGATATTTGAAAGTCTTTAATTCCGTTAAGACATCAAATTACAGTAGTAGACATTCAAACCTTGACATTATGCAATATTTAAATTTAACAAGTGGTAGCTTGCTCAATTAAGCACTGAAACGGTAGTTAAACTTTGTAAAACCGATGAAGGTGAGACGTAGACGTGAGGTACTTATTACATATTAAAAGGTACTAAAAGAGATCAAAGGTGGAAATACTATATATAAAAATCTACATAATATGACTTCCTTAAATCAAGGTACATGTCCAGGAAATCCGAAATGTCCTATTTCAATTCAATTGTTGACAATAAAATATGCTTTGTTTTTCTTGAGTTCAAAATTTATTGTATGGTTCAATAAACGTTCTACATGAATTTACAATTTAAAATACGGTACTTGTAATTTCACTCGTTTATAAAAAAATGCGCATGCAATGAGTATATTAAATTATTATTTGAAATTTATAAATGATTTGAAATTAATAATTATAACTCATAGACATTATGTAATATTTTACATGTATGTATACATACTCGTATTTATAATTTAATTACATTTTATAAAAAATAATTGCCGAATGGTAATTGACGTAGTAATTGAACCCTATAGTTCAAATATCCTAGCCTTAATTATTTTTTATGGGATAAGATAGCAAACAATCACGCGGCACTGACGAGGGTAAGGAATAACCGTGGCCTATATATACAACAAGTACTATAGATTTATCCCTGTCCTGTTACCCAGATGTTAGACCTAATATGCAACTCTACCGGTTACAGGACCGGGACACGACAGTGACAAACACTGTCACTATAGCGTTATAAATAAATAAGACAGTGAATCCCCACACAAGCAAGATGCCACAAAGCACTCCACCAGTGGTTAGTTCTGTGATGGTTATTAATTATGTTTTGTAGATTTTTCCAAGTTTTCTTCTTATTTTTCCTTGTTTCCATTACGTGACTAAAGTACAATATTCGACAGATTATACATGCATAGTTAATTCGTTTTTTTATAAAAGATCGATATCGATTATGTCACATCGACATCCCTAAACGAAACTTGATACAAAGTGCTCAGCGCAAATCAAGAGCACACTCCGTACATCGAATTAGACATTGCAGCATGTTGTATTTCTGACTTGGCGACCGTATTGGTCAGGTACCTAGTGTCAAATCATGTGAAGCTCGCTGAGTAATTTCTGCTTACCTTGGCAATGGAGTTATTTGCGTCATACTAGGTCGACGGCGTTCTTAAAAAAAGGGATCTCTATAAATAATCTCTTTGAGCGTAACTTTTAAGCAGCTTAATTTTTAGGTCAAGTAACTCTTGATTTCGTTACAATGCTCGACTGTGCTCGACAGTCCTGCAAGTGGCGGGGTCTTCGAATAATTCAATCCTCTTGACACTATTGAGTTGAACTTTGTGACACTTATCTTTTTCTATGTTTTCTTTTTCTTTGTTTTTCTATGGCTATTTCAAAAAGAGAGTATAGTTGCTCGAGTTTGGTCCAAATATTTAGTTATTTCATACAGAGCTCAACTTACAGAATTGTAAAAATGATTACATCAAAAATGTTTTCCCGCAATCTACAAGCAGTCTATAAAGTACCTTCACGCCCATATCCCCGAAAGGATAGGCAGAAGCACAACTAGGGCACCTACGACTTGCCGAAGACACTAAGTCGCACATTGTGATAGCTGGCAAGCCTATAGCCAACTGAGCACATATCCAATCCCAGGCAACGTCATTTTTATTAGAAAATTAAAAACATTCATTAGTATCTATTTTTTTTTGTTCGACCCGGGGATCGAACCCGGGACCTCAAGAAGTCAAGTTCGACGCCGGACCGCTAGACCACAGAGTCTACGAATGTTGCTATAATAGCAGACAATAAATGTTTTCTAAGACCTATTCTAATAAAGAGTTACTTTGAATTACGATTTAAATTCGTATATACACATAGGTATATGGATGCGACTGAGGCACCTTCAATATAAGAGCATACTCATTCCTAAAAGGTAGGCAACGCATCTGTGATACTCCTGGTGTTGCTGATGTTCGTGGGCGTTGGTGATCGCTTACCATCAGGATCAGGTAACCCATTTGCCCATTTGCCTACTCTTCTTTAAAAAAAAAAAACAAAAAAACACAAATTATTCGTAGTCAAACTGTAAAAAAACGACTTCGTTTCAAGTAATCATCAACGTTCACAAAATTAAGTATTTTCTGCGATTTCCCTGTGATAATGGGATCAACTCGGAAGTACGATTTTTGGAATGAATAAATATTTTTTTAAATAAATTCAGAAATGGCGGAGAAATCGATTAACATACATAAAAAATGTAGGAGCCTATAACCTCCCTCTTTCTTTTTTAATCGATTAAAAAGAAACCAAAGAAAAACAAACAGATAGAGGCAGTCAGAGCAATGGATAAAAACCAATTCATACAGACACAATTTAATACCTAGTATAAATGCGTAAGTTTGTTTGTTTGTTACTCCTTCACGCAAATATTTTTTTCGAAATTGGGCATACACATAGAGTAAATTGGATTAACACAGGATATTTTTATCCCGAAAAAATGTTCCTGTGGGACCATTAACCACGCGGGCAACGCCGCGGGTAGCAGCTAGTACTCAATATTTGCGTTAGATAAAAATATACTTACATTAAAAATTTAAATACGAGCTACTGAGCAGTTGTCAAAAAAAGATTTACGTCATGGCCGGTCAGTGTACTTGCTTATATTATGCTTCATGTTATCCAACGAATATGACCTTTTTTTCTAAAGAATTTAGCTACTCTATTTACCTATTATAATATTAATAATTATAATATTACTTAGGTACATACATATCTTCACGCAAAGTCAGTTACGTGGTAGACAGAGAGTATCGAGTGCCAAAAGAAAGGAAGGAATGATCCTTGCCTGGCTTCCTCCACATGATTTAAGCATTAGAAGAATTAGAGGGGGATGGGAGTCGTGTCATTTTAAGAATACAGCCTATACCTATGTAGTTTTTTATGACATTTGAAGGCAAACAAGCAAACGGATTTCCTGTTGCTAAGAAATTCATTAGTGTTAATAACTCGCTAGTATTTGTGTTCAAGAGTACCTAAAATGACAAATCCGATTCTAATTTCCATGAAATCGAGATTCAAACGTAACTTACCGGTAAGAACATAATTTTATATTTCAGCCTAGTACCTGAAATAATTGTTGAGAACATATTCAATTATGAAGACTAATATTAGGCTACTGAAATCCCTGCCAACAATGAGTAATATACTAGCAAATAGCAACAACACCTGCTTTTGTTTCTTTCCATGACAAATACCCAGAAAAATCTACAGGCACATACATTTCGAAATACAATGTTACACAAGTACAATAAGTACAACTATAATGACGCTAAATCTGTTTCTCTTTGATATATTATATTCATCTCTTTGATATTCATTATAGTTTACGTCAAAGATTATAACAGACGTTACGTCAAATTACCGTATAGTCCGGTGAAGTTGTAAAAACCTCGCGGTTAGCAACAAAAAAGCTTGAGGAAAACTACGGCCTTTATTCGTTACTACTTATACGTAGGTCACACTATATGTTTAGCGTAACTAAAAAAAAACAACATGTTATGACCAACATATTATTATGTTTATTGCTTTTCAAAAGGAGATTTCCTTTACATTTGAAACATTTTTTCATGTGATTGAACCTTTTTTTAAAACAAGAGGACCTGAAAGCATGTTTTCTACGTGCTGATTGAACGCTATCCCTGCTTCTTTGGAGTTGAGAATAGTAAAACCTCACATCATATCTTTGATTTTGGGGAAAATACAGAGATCACAGGGTGCTAGGTCGGGGCTATGCGCAAGATGAGTGACGAAATGTACTATTTTGATAAAATGCTAAAAATGACTTTGTTTTGTTGGCCGTGTGTGTGTGTGAAGTGTGTGAAGAAGCGCTATCATGGTGTAGGAGAATGAGGCTTTTTGATCGTCTTTCGCGAACTTTTTCTAACAACCTGGGTAAGCAGGTGGCACCACTCGGCATTAACACTCTTTTGATCTTCAAGTAGAATTGTACAGATGGGACCCGTAGCTGAGAAAAAAAACGCGATCATATTTTTACCAACGTTTCTCGCCTGTCTCACTTTTGTTGGCATGTTCTCATCTTCAAACAACCATTCACAAGATTTTTCGGGTTTAAAACAATAAACCCACGTTTCGTCTCCTGTGACAATGTTATAAACAGCATTAGAATGTCCGTGGTCGTACTTCAGTAGTATCTGTGAGCACCATTCCACGCGAGCCCGCTTCTGCTCCGCTGTCCATGAGGGATCCAACGACAACAAAGTTTCCGAACTTTCAATTCTTCGTGTAAAATTTTCTGAATTTGGCTCATACCAATCCCCAATAGTCCTCAAATTGTCTCATAGTTAATCCGGGGGTTTTCTTCAATTAACCGCTTAACCATAGCCATAATTTTTTCGTTGACGGCAGTTGAAGGCCGCTCTTTACGAAATTCGTCATGTAAAGAAACTCGACCTTTCTCAAATTTAGTAAACCATCGCCTTATGGTGCTCAAACAAGGTGCTTCTCTCCCAAAAGTATTTTGAAGACGACCGGCACATTCTTGCGGAGAAAGAGAACTTTTAAAATCATAAAAAAATCATCGTTTTAAAATCTTTTCGACCTAATTCCATTTTCATTGCGTACGTAGAAATTTGATGTGTGATAAAAAAACAATTGACAAATTATTTCCTGCCAATTGTTTTTTTTTTGTTATTAAAAAGGTTGCAATGTTTTAAAAATATAACATTCCAAATTGAAATAGTTACGATTAGCTAGAAGTGCAAAACTTTTAGTGTGCCCCATGTATCAACTATACAACACCTTTCGATTGGATCCAGACTACGGATAAGTAGATATTCTGAGTACAGACAACCATATAAAATTAGCTGCATCCCACCGTCGCGGTAATCAAATAGGATATCTTCTCCAAAACGCGGCCACTCTCCTGGGCGACTGGTTCAAGAAATGGCGTATAGAAGTGAACCCCGATAAAAGTGCAGCGGTGTACTTTAATCGAGGAGTCAAACCTAGCGAACGGATGAGTCGTAACCCGGGTACCGTCAAAATGTTCGGCAGAGCGATCCCCTGGGAAAATTCAACAACATACCTAGGGGTCACTCTAGACAAAAATATTTCGTTCAAATCGCATATTTCGCGCGTCACAAATAAGGCTAAATTCGTACTTAGCCGTCTCTATTATCTTATTAATAAAAATAGTAAAATGTCACTTCGTAACAAAATGACACTTTACAAAACATGTATTAGAGCCATATTAGTCTACGGCAGTGTAGCCTTCGCGCACACCTTCCCGTCCCATCTTAAAAAATTACAAGTAGTCCAGAATAGGTTCATGCGAACTGCCACGGGTGCTCCGTGGTACGTTCGCAACGTGGACCTACATCACGACCTCGATCTACCCACGATAGCGCAGCATTTCAAAGAACTATCGGAACGTTACTTTTAAAAAACGGCTGCTCACCCGAATCCGGTGTTAGCACCCGCGTGTGACTACACACCGGCCGCGAACGCGCCCCCCAATCATAGAAGACCCCGCCACGTATTGATGGATCCTCCGGACCCAATAACCGCTGCAAGCGCTATACTCTCAACTCCCAACCCAAACACTAACTCAAAACACGATAACATCACACTACACCGTCGCCGCCGGTCTCGGCAACGACGACCACTCTTGCGCCCGGCGCCTAACGTCGAGCGACGAGCCGCCACTACTCCTCCATCAAGTAACAACCCAGTAACCAGAGAGCACCACCAAGTCGAGGTAAGGTCTCCCGGGAGACAGCCGTTGTTCCTGGCGTTGTAGGTAACAGTCCAATGCATTTCAATAATGATGTCTCGGGCTGAGCACTCTGCTCGGCCTACAAAGCTCGGTGAAGTTGTAAAAACCGCGAGGTTAGCAACAAGTTAGTCATTCAAAAAAAAATTAGAAATATTCCCTTCAAGACCTAGGGTTACTCTTGAATCTCGATTTATGCAATATTGAAAATTGGAATCGAGTATATCATTTTGGATAGTCTCGAACACAATACTGGCGAATTATTAACTTTTAGTTAATAGTAAACAATAAATTATTTAATCGGATTCGTTCAATTTCTTTGTAACTAAATGTTAGTAATATTAGTATTGCCTTCAAAAGTAGGCTAGTCGTGGGTGCCCTGGTTTGGCTCTGCCTACCTCTTCGGGGATATGCCAACCAAATTTTCTTTTTGTTGCACGACCCAGGAATCAAACCCGGGACCTCACGCAGTCAAGTCCAACACCTGAACCGCTAGGCCACAGAGTACCGGTTTTAGTTAACAATCTGTTATTAGTCAAATGGCCGCAGTCCAATCCGTCTACATTTAAGTTATCAATAAGCTAAAATTTGTGTAGAAGAAAGAAAGAAAATTATTTATTTCCGGAATATGTCTGTAGATGAGATGTTATATTTAAGTAATACCTACTCTACCATATTCTAACATATTTTGGTGCGCAAATATTTTAATATTATTAAAGAATATATTATTTAATTACATACACTTTAAAAATTAAGCCAATTATTTATATTTATAATTAGTTTCATTATTTGAAAAATGAAATTTATTTATTTGCTGACAATGTGTGTTAAAAGCTGTTACAAAAGATATTTGCAAATACCAAATAATACCAACATATTCTACCACGTTGTGGTGTGCAAGTATTTTTAAAATTATACAATTTATTATTAAGATTTATAAAATATCATATTTAATATTTTAACAAAATTTTTAAATATAATTAGGTTTAACCCCAACTACCATAAGCTACCATAAGTTTATTTATAGCATATCATAAGCATATAGAAAATGTCAACTTACGGCCAGACTCAAAAATGTCAATTAACATTTAATCTGTCATTAACGACCGCATTAAGAGGCGACAATTAAATTTAGCCTATCATTAAGTTACATTTTATACCGAAAATGTCGGCTTTACGACTAGCTGTCCCGGCCAACTTCCTTCGACCTGTTCAGTTTGTATGAGAAAAAATAAAATGTTTCCTAGTTTCTTCACAACTTTTCCTTTTTTCACATCCTTTCAACCTTCTCTTGACTTCCATAAATAATTCAAAACCAAAATTAGCCAAATAGTTCCAGCTATTCTTGAGTTTTAGCGAGACTAACAAACAACAATTGATTTTTCTACATATAGACTAGCTGTCCTGGCGAACTTCGTTCACTTTGAATGGAAAAATTTAAAATATTGGTTTTTCCTAGTTTCCTCACAACTTTTCTCTTTTCCCTTTCTTTTAAACCTTCCCTGGACTTGAACAAATAACTCAAAACCAAAATTAGCTAATCGATTCAGTTGTTCTCGAGTTTTAGCGATACTAATGAACAGCAATGGATTTTTATATTCTAGTGGTCGCACACTGGTCGAAATTTGACCATAATAAATTTTAATATCTTTTTGATAAGAACGCCATCTTCATTTCTCAAGACCAACTACTTTGTTTCCAAACTTTTTAGTGCGCCATCTGTGATCTTTTATCGTTATCATCAATATATTTGTTTGTGTGTGTCAAATTCATGGTAGTGTGGGGTAAGGTACTTTTTTGTATTGAAAAATATTAGCGTTCTGCACTTCTCCTACACAAACTAAAAGTGTGCCAAATTTTATGTTCCTGCGTCCTCGCAATTTTCGTAAAAAGGGGTCCAAAGTTTTGGCATCACGTATTAATGTATATATGAGAAAGAAGATTAAAAGATGACCGACGTCAAAAACGTTGGTCACAATTTAGAATTTAAAATGTCGAATTAATGACTGATTAAAAGACGTCTCTTAATCTGGCCATAGGTGAGACGCGGAATAGAGAAATAGGTGAAACTGTTACAAGATAATTTTACTATAGTCAGAGATTAATAAATATAAATATTGTTTTTTGCCATAGTCCAGAAATTTAAACGAGACCATAAACACTTGCAAAAAAACTTATAAAAACTTGTCCGATTGGTTGTTTTTGTTTTAGAAAATAATAGCCTCAATTACTGGTTTTTCTCGTCATGTATTTACCTAATTGACTATATAGCTCGTCACTTTACTATCATGAAAATATATAAAGATTAATTAATAAACTAATTGATTGTTAGGGAGCGTTCAAGTATTACCTAAGTAACGCAATTTGGGGAAGGGGGTCTCGTAAAACGTTACAAGGGCAGGAGGGGGTGTTCCTTGCCAGACGTTACGTAACATTGTTTTTTTTTAAATAAAAAATAGATTATTTATTTAGTAAATATAAATTTTATTTGGTATTATTACCGCAAAGGCCATTGAAATTATATCAAATATAACATAACTTTTTGCGACTTTAGGGTAAGAATGGTCACTTGAGTGTTACGTAACGTTTAGAGAGGGGGGTGGGGTACAGAAAAACGTTACGGTGCATTACAAGGGGAGGACGGGGGGTCAAAAATCTTCAAATATTGCGTTACGTAATACTTGAACGCTCCCTTACTGAAAACCAAAAATAATTTATTACATGAAAGGAATCATGAAAGATGGCATGTCACATGATGCACAACAACAGAGCAACATAGTAATTTGTTAAAAATAAGCAGACATAAACATTATATTCTTACTGATGATTGTATGCTTACTTTTCTTCACTCCAAGTATTTAACGAAGTAGGTAGAGTATCGCGTATAAATTTAACGATCCTTACGACCTTCTCCTATCCTCAATCCTAACCTAACCTTCCATCACATTCATTACCCTTTAGTAAAAAAATCGAACAATTTGAACAGATACCTACCTACATCCTCCACATTCGCATTGTCAATCTTTCATCTGTCATTTTTTTCACTTGACCGAACTACTGTAGCATGCCCTTTTATGTTTAGCACATACACTTTCTTTCAATCATACTCTTTCTCGGATCTCATTGTTAAGATTGTGGTCAGCTAAGCTAAGCGAGTAAGCACAGAATTATACAAAACAAGTTAAGCACCGTGAAACAACCACTCTTTGCCCTCTCCCAGCGTTTCGTTCACACTATTCCCTGCGCATTCTCTTCTTTCTACGTCCACTGTGTACCTTCCATCCCTGCTAAAATCACTACTAATATACACAATGTCATTAATTAGTTCCAACACCTGCAGTTCCGTTGTCATTTTTCATTCCTACTTCCCATATCTCCCTATTTCTTTGATCAGAGGTCAATCCAAATATCGTCGTCAAGAACGATGTGGAGAAGATTTTCTTTCGGCAATCTGAAGATACCACGGAGTTGTGAAAAACAACCACGACAAACGGTAGGTTGGTGATGTCTGAAGTAACCACGGAGTCAAACCCAAAAAACATAAGCTATAAACTAAATTATAGTCCTGATGTAAAAAGTAAAACAGTGTTATCTATTTACTTAATTTAATTATTTATTGGACACAATTTATGACATAAAACATGGACAGTGATAAACAGAAATGCCCAAAAGGTGGGCTTATCACTAGGTCTACACATTTCTTCCAGCCAACCCTAAAAACGAGAATCTGTGATGAAACAGTGGAAAGCATCATGCACAATAAATAAATAACCTAAACGTAATAATAATAATATATAAAAAAAACTCATAACAATGACACACTATAAAACAATAGAAAGAGTACATATAAAGAGATAACAATATATACTACACCTATAGAGTGCTATGCTTTTTAAGTCTAAAAAATCAAATTAGTCTGATACTGCCAATGTTATAATAGTTACGTGTTTGCACAACATATTATACCTACCTAGTTTTATTATAAACAGAAGTAGCGATATCTGAGCACCGAGGTCCGGACCTGGTGTCAGAGGGCAAGTAGATTGCGTTCAGCCATGTTTACAGAAATACTTGTTTCATATACGCCGACACTTAGATCTCACCGAAAGACCGGTATCAATTAAGAAGAAACTGAGGCACTCTATAATCAGCAGGTTAATGGCGACAATATATCGCTGAAGATAGTTCTTGGAATTGCAAATTTTAGTTTTCTGAGAGCTCATTTAGATACTTAATCGGTCAGTGACGTGAGCGATGTGGACTGCATATTATAATTAGTTGCCAACGTGAGCAATGGTGTCGGAAATAACACAGGGACGGCATTGGCGCCAAGTGGCATCGTGGCTTCATCGATAGTTAATGTCGGTTCGCAGTCGGACAGGCACCGGCCCGCCAGTCAGTCCTCGTCGCGTCATCCGTCTTGTGACTTGAGCTATTTATGACGCTACGGCGCGACACCTAGCTGATTTATTTAGCAGTACCTTGTCACGTTGCTAAAGGGTACTCTTTAACGATAATATACTAGTTGCTCGCAACCCACGCTCAAACTTAAGGGCCTTTTATACATAGGTTTTTTTTATGATATTAGAAGGCAAACAAGCAGACGGATTTCCTGATGGTAAGAAATTCATGAAGCCTAGAGACAAAACAGACAGAACCTGAGGCCGGCATGTTAGGCCTCGTGCAAAAGTAAGTTTACCAGCTACCTTACCCTCCGAACCGGAACACGTCATGAAGTTATGGCGGCAGGAATAGGTAAGGCAGTGTTACCAATCCGGGCGAGTCGCTGCTAAACTCTACCATCTATTCGGATATCACGATGTTAGTGACGGTGAGCCTATGCTCGCCTTTTAGAAGCTGCCTCTCAAGGAAGACAGATGGTCTATTCTAGGAGCCCGGACCGACACGGAGAAAAGGTATAAAAACTTTCGAAACAACATACCTTAATAAAAACATATCCTTTCATATGTCAAGTTTTTGAAGCGGAACAAAAGAAAAGCGCTAGTTTCTGGCAGCTATTTTTGTCCTAATTTTTAGCCTGCGTAATGTTCTAGCTAGAAATGTATACTCTCAGAAAAACTTTTTTTATGTGAGTGGTCAGCAAACAAGGACACGACTTTCGTGATGAAAAGGATAACAATGTTCACTATTGATGGTACTAACGCTATAGAATATAGATAATACAGGTGCGTAGGGTTGCCAACCATTTTATTTTAAAGTGGAAAATCCCCCCGGATACCCATCGCTCTCGGAGGAGATCGGCGGGTTATATCGGACTCGAACCGACTAAAAACCACACTATGACCTTCGTGCCGCCCGGCTAGGAGCGAGATGGGGTCGCGTTGGCATTCACCATCTCGCTCTGCGGCTACGGCCCGGTCCTTACCGGGCCTCCTCCCGCGCTGATAGAGGAGCGACTGCGACCACTGGAGTTACCCCCAGGCGTGCGAGGCCGTGCTGGCCGAGAAAAGTCCCCCGACTCCCCCCGGCAGCCCCGCATCGGAGGCGCTTTGAAGGCGAAGGAACCGCCTTCTCGCGCCCCCGGTCCGCCTATGCCGAAGCGGGCCTGAGTTGGGATCGTCCTCCCGGGCCCGCTCTGCGGTCTCCTTTTGCGTCATTGTTCTTCTCAAAAGGAGACCACCGCCTGCCAGGACCTGTCACTAACGAGCACAGCGTTGACAACGCTCAGCAGCGAGAGGTCGTCTCCTACGACCGCTGAGAGTGCAGGCCGCGGCTGTTGTTCGAATGCGACGCACTCTCCCAACGTGTGGGGAGCCGTATACTTTATAGTAACGTATCCTACTTTATTTTTGGTAATTATACTTTATACTTTTACACACAAATAAAGTATGCAAAAATACTTTCATTTCAATCGTGACCGCCTCGTTGGTCGAGTGGCTAGCGTACTCGCCTAACTACATCAACTTACCGCGAGGCTCGGGTTCGATTCCCGACGGGGGCAAGCATTTGTGTGATGAACATTTAGATGTCTGCATTTCCGGGTCTGGGTGTTTATTAAATTTATTCTGGTATCTATTTAAGTATTTCTATGTATTAGTATCGTTGACTAACACCCATAACACAAGCATATAATTTGCTTACTTTGGGGTTAGATTCAATTAGTGTCAGTTGTCCAGGGCAAAAAAAAAATCGTTACTACGATGCGTAAAATGAAATACACATTATGAATAATACAGTTGAAAAATGGCAATATATACCTATTTAAAAATGCATTTGATAGCTTAACAAATATAAAAAAGTTATTCCTTACCTACTCTCCATTCCCGCCACTTCAACGTTCACTGAAAGAGTTTTTTTAGTAATGAATCAAAAGTGGTGGGAAGAGAGTATAAAAGCATGATTTTTTTTATTTTATTAATCAATTAATTAAAAATGAATTGTTTATTAATTTAAATTAGACTTATGTGATTGTTAATCAAGCTTTGGAACATTTAAAGATAACAAAAAAAAATTGGTAGCATGTGCTAAAAGCACACAAAATACTTTTTTTTCTTCGTAATACTTTATTTTTTCCCTATCCATTCCAGTTTATACGTTTTTTTGTTGAAAAAAAAGTTGGCAAACCTAGGTGCGTCGCTGTCCTGAGATCGGCAAATGATAAGGCCAATTGTTCAAGTCTATC
>NJDC01058124.1:473980-514487 GCA_002245475.1 Calephelis virginiensis
GTTCGAATGCGACGCACTCTCCCAGCGTGTGGGACGCCGTATACTTTATAGTAACGTATCCTACTTTATTTTTGGTAATTATACTTTATACTTTTACACACAAATAAAGTATGCAAAAATACTTTAATTTCAACCGTTACTACGATGCGTAAAATGAAATACACATTATGAGTAGTACAGTTGAAAAATGGCAATATATACCTATTTAAAAATGCATTTGATAGCTTAACAAAATAAAAAAGTTATTCCTTACCTACTCACCATTCCCGCCACTTCAACGTTCACTGAAAGAGTTTTTTTAGTAATGAATCAAAAGTGGTGGGAAGAGCATGATTTTTTTTTATTTTATTAATCAATTAATTAAAAATGAATTGTTTATTAATTTAAATTAGATTTATGTTGATTGTCAATCAAGCTTTGGAACATTTAAAGATAACAAAAAAATTGGTAGCATGTGCTAAAAGCACACAAAAGTACGTAAAAACATAATATTTGAAAAATACTTTTTTTTCTTCGTAATACTTTATTTTTTCCTTATCCAAACCAGTTTATTCGTTTTTTTGTTGAAAAAAAGGTTGGCAAACCTAGGTGCGTCGCTGTCCTGAGATCGGCAAATGATAAGGCCAATTGTTCAAGTCTATCCCTACCCTCCACACTAGAGCATGACACTCTCATAATAGTTTCAGAAATAGGTAAGATGGATCCAGAGATGTGACTTATTTGAAATACTTCTATTTTAAATGCAAATACAAAATATCTATTTTGTATTTTGCATTTAAATACCTTTTACTAAAAAACATTTTGTATTTTATTTGAAATACCTTTCGAGACGTATTTTGCATTTTTAAAATTTATTTCAAAATGCAAAATACTTTGTTATAGTTTAGTCAACATTACTAGTCAAGCAAAATGAAATGAATAAATGACTGATTGAAGATGGAGCTGGAAGGTAGGAGACGTAAACCCATCGAGTTTAAACTCATTCAATTCACCTTTCCTAGATCACTCTTCATATTTTCTGATGACGAGGACTTGACGACAGGTCCCCTGATGAATTTAATGTGAATTGTCTGATGGATCATAGTTTTAAAAATACTGTATTATGGTGATATGTTTTATAATGTTTGCAATTTTTGTAAAGCACATCATAGCAGAGAGGTGTTATAAGTTTTAAGTATTTGTTGAAAATGAGAGGTTTAACTAACCCTTTACAGAAAATGTATGTACCTACGTATGTCTATGTTTGCCCTGTTTTGATGCGGATAGTTTTGTTTGAAAGCTGACGTAATTCTCACATAGGTACGTTACATGTTTTGTCAGGGGCTTATAGATTTTTTTTAATTTAAGGCTATTTTCCCCGTTATCTGCTTCCTTGCCAGGCGAGAAGAGAACTAACACCGTGACATCCGACTAGGTGTTAGAGTTTCTCAGCGACTCGCCCGGATTACCTATCGCTATCGCTCGCTTACCTATTCCTGGCGCCATAACGTCAGTGCTTGCCGTTAATGTGTTCCGGGGTTCAGAGGACTTTGGTGTATGGCGTGAATTTCTTACCATCAGGAAATCCGTTTGCTTGATTGCCTTCCAATGCCAATTAACAATACCCGACTAATTGTTATTAACACAAGTAAAGTTTAATAATAATAAAAGAAGAACTAGATGCACAAACGACCGAAATACCTAAATGGCAACAGAATTCACAAAATGGAGCCATTCATCAGCATCTCTATCTTTCCGTTTGTCTTGTATTTTACTTTATTTTAATTGAGTATTATTATTAATAGCATAAAAGAATTTAATGATACGCTTAAAATACATATGACCTAAATGTCATACATAAGGTGCCATTTGGCTCGGCATAGTATTTCTATTCTATTTTCTTATGATAAATACCTAAAGTAGATAAAAAATTCATTCGATTTGGTAAATAGGTATTTTGTTTTAAAAAAGTATTTTGAAAATACCTATTTTGCATTTAGTATTTGAAATACATAACGCAATACTATTTTGCATTTTGTATTTAAATGCTTTTTATAAACCATTTTGTACTTCTCTGGATGGATCCCTACCCGAACAAAGTGCTGTACAGCTCTACCGCAAGTAGTTTTGATGGTAATTACCTATATTTTAGCCTATGCTCACCTATTACAAGCCGCCTGAGAGGCAGATAGACAAAATTAATTACTTTGTAATTAAATTGGGAGGGCAAATTGCACATTCATATTAATTAGTAGGTTATTCGTCCGACTATTAAAAAAAGTAATATTACCTGCATCCGCAATTTATCATAATCTATTATGAAATAAGTTAGATAATGGCGAAATAGACTATAAAATTATCGCTGTCTTAACATAATACATTTTCCTGGTTTTCGTTTTCGTCATTCGTCACAATTTCCCATGAATGTAGATATTAAAATAATGTTTATCATTTCCGCTCAATTTCGTAGAATCGCTACCCAAGAGCTGAAGCCTTATTCATACCAATAATCGTGCATAATGCTCGGGCATAACGTGTTATAACTACACCTTGTGAAATTCTTATATGGTTTCTTTACAAACCATGCTGCTAATAAATACTAGTAAGTACTGACTAGATTAACTTTGGTGTCTTAGTTTAAAGAGTCTGAAGAAGAAGAAAACGTTATCTTTAGACTTTAATGTTTATTGGCATTGTAACTCTAACAAAAAGTAAGTAAGTACCAAGTAGGTCTATAATCATTGCAAGTCTCGTCATTATAAGTAGGTAACGTAATACTGCGTTTTTGGGGCTAATACGTGTACACTCGCCCATTATAAAAATAGTTTTATAAACCAATGGAAAGAAAGAACATCGATTATTTCACATAGACCATACACAAGGAACTTGTATTACGTGTTTTTAGAATAGTACTAAAATCTACCACCGGATCAGAACATGGTCATACGCTAAGAAGATCCGGTGGCAAAAACTAATTTTAAATTTAAGTACAGTATCTTCACGAGATAGAGGCACAACAAGGGCACTCACGACTAGCTGGAAACAATACGTCTCACAATTGATAGGTGCAAGCCTATCGTCAACCGAGCACATATCCAATCCCGGGCAACGTTATTTTTTATTAGAAAAGTGATGAATATTTTTTTTTCTTTGTTTGTTGCCTGACTCTCGAATCTAATCCGGGACCTCCAGAGGCCTCTAAGCGGTTGTCGGGGTGCTGCAGTACAAGCGAGTGCCGCGTCAATACGAGTGGTCACATTTTTATATTATGCCCCAATCTTTAAAAAATGCCACTTTTTAAAATACAACAGTTGTACTGCGTGGTATACGGCTGTTTGATCCCGGCTTCATTAAAACCGGAGCTATCGTTTTATAAACTTCCTAGTGAATTTCAAAGGTAAGAATGATTACAATAAATCATTGTAATCAATATATAATGTGTAATAATAAATAATAATAATCAATGTATAACAATGTACCTATTTGTCATTATTTTATTTTGTAGGTATTAGAATTATACCTAAGTCCGTGTGATTGACTGTAATATATTCAAAATGTTAAGCTAAAATTTCGGCTACAATAGATTATCATTTTTTATGGGTGCAGTTCAATGGTTTTCGAGGTTGTTGTTTTTTTCGAACAAAAAATAGTTACCTACGTTGATTGTTACGTACGTAAGTTTTGTCATTGTTTTCAAGGACGTTAATACCAATACCTACCTATAGCTGTCAAAATGAAATTTCAAAATGGCGGCTGCAAAAAACTATCAACTGTTTCGTCCTAGCCTGGGTGTCGTACTTATAATGGTTTTCGTGGATGCTGAAGCCGACAGTTTTATCAAATGTTAACATAAGGTGGCGGCTGCAAAAATAATCAACTGTTTTGTCTTAGCCAGGGTGTCTTCTTTCTTCATTTTTTAGGTTTTGGCATTCGCGATAGCATTTTGCCATTAGTCAAGTAGAAGTTTGCATCAAATTTAATAAAATCGGGACTCAATTATAATTGGTCATAAGTTGTCAATAAGTTATGTCAGGGTCTTGGGTAAGTCGGTGGCCTCATTACTCAAGCTCTTATAGTGAGATTTGGCGGCATCGAGGAAATACACGATCCGCTAATTTCTTCACGATTATTTCATTTGTGCATTTTCATTGAACAAAATTGTACAAAATGCTACCAAAATGACTAATTTCACTCAATATAAATACGAAATTCAATAATAATGAAAAGACTTCGACCAACTTTTCTCTCGATGGCGCCAAAACTCCCGCCTGGGTGTTGTATAGGTAATGGTTTTCGTGGATACTGAAACCGACAGTTCTGTCAAATGTAAATACAAGATGGCGGCTGTAAGAAACAATCAAATTATTCATCAAGGGTTTCGTTTTCATGATTCTTGAGGGTGTTGAATCCGATAATGCTGTATTTTTTAAATAATATATTGTGTTCCCCTTCAGCTGAGTTGCAAAAAATGAACACAAGATTAAACTTTTTGTTTATGCAAACCAATGCCTTTTAATAAAAATTACTATGAAAACATTTTGTTTTCTTTTTCAGACGTTCCCAGTGGCTTCGTTTAATATCTTAAGAAGATTTAACAAACAGACAGTCTTATAGTTACACCGTTTGTAAAGAGCATTTCAATGTTATGGATATTTCAACGGAAACTCTTCATCTTTAAATTTTTTGACAGTAATTTGACAGCTTTTTGATGTACATTTTACCCAATGATCATCACTAAAAGAATATATAATCACCCCCTGATCTTTTTTATTAGACACGTCATGGAAAAGAAACCTAAAACCGAATCGAAAAATTTAATTTTGTAAAGTTGAAAATAAAACGGGAAAATCTCAAAGGGTTAGGTAAATTTAATGAATTATGCGACAAATTTTTGACGAAAGAGTTTGCTGAGTAAGTAAAAGTACAGACTCGCTTTAACCAACAAAATCCTCATCGTAATCGTCCATTAGTATAAAAGTTATAATTCCGCAAAGACACACATACACAAACACACGCACAGATACGTCATACTTATAACACCCTTTTTTTTCGAATAGTCCAAATATATGAAAATCAAACCAAGAAATCGGCTTTCGCAGAACTCGATAAAGTAAGTCAGTTAATGGTTGCTGTATAAGTAGAAGTCACTTCTGTTTGCCTTATAGGGGCAAATACTGCAAATAGATGGATCTACTCATGGTATAATATCATAGATACAGTTTTCATACATGAAAACGTCCCTCTTTGCACTTTAACTGGTCCAAAAATCATCAGATGTTATGCTGTTCTTTTTAGGCCTACAAAAAATACGGGATTTACTAACAGACGTTTAAAAAAAATACTGACAATTAAAATGCGAATGTGTTAATATTTAACGACCAAACGCTTATTTATGATTCAAAGGCGCTGGCAAGTCTCCGAAACAAGCGTATATAAAAAGTAATTAATTTAGAGGAAGCTTAGAAGATCTAGAAGAAGCGTGACGTTTGGCACTCGATACTCTCTGCTTACTATGCAAAACATTTTGGCATGAAGATATGTGTGTATGTTGTTGTTAACAACGAGATGTCTACTATGTAATACGGTAATACCATTTGATATTATTGTTATGGGGTATACAATGCGTACTTCGCTTAACGACGGCATTCAGTGGTATTAGTCATCATTTACTCTCATCATCATCATTATCCTAGCATCATGGTTGTTCTTCACAGGTTCAGGTTTTGCATTTACATTTTTCCTTCTCTTGATTTGATATTAATATTCGTGATAGTAGTAAGCTATATATTGTAACATTTGATGCAATAAATGAGTAAGACTGTGACTCGCACACTTCGTCATTATTGACCTTTATCGCCTCTGTGGTCTAGTGGTCCGATGTTGACGTACGTAAGTTCTCGGCTCGGACAATCCAAAATATGCTATTAAACTTTTCTTATAACAAGTCAAGGATAGGTTAAGTGCCCAGTTGGACATGGGTTTGCCACTTATCACATTGTAGGGCTAAAATGCCTTCAGTTAGCCTTGGATGCCATGGTTACACTTCCGCCTACTTCTTGGGGGTACGGGCGTTAAGATGTTTACTTTTTTCATGGTGAGTCCATTGGCACACGTGGCCATCGCGTCACACCTGAAGGGTGGAGTAATATTGCTATTTTTTTGTTGTTTTGATTATTGTCAGAAGATGGTTCTTATGAAGAGAAAACCCGGGAAAACTGGAAGGAAAAGGGAAAAAATAATGCTTTAATCCATAGAAACTATTAGTAGCTGTTAATGTCAAGCGATACGAAGTTCGTCGGGCTGGCTAGTTATATCTAAAGGTTTTAATGCGTTCTTAATTTACTCTCAAATTAATCAAATAATAATAAATAATAAATAACGTAGGTAGAGTATAAAAACTCATTAAATATCTTTACATATATTTATTATTTTTGTATATTGTTTGATTCGTTGTTACTGTAAGCCGCTCTGCTGAATTCAACTTATTTCTTCAACCTTTTGTCTGCTCCACCTTTAACAAAAACGTCTGGACCAGCTTTGAATTGTAAAGCTAGCCGAACGACTTAGGTTATATAATACTTCATTCAGGTAGATAATTCCCTTTGTAATAATAATTATTTTTTATAATGGAACATTTACAGTTTGTATTTTAGAAATGCATTTTTCATTCATGAGTTTTGTCAATGACCGACCCGTTGGTCGAAGGGTTAGCATTCACGCCTAAAGCTACCGACCATCGACGAGTGTTGGGTTCAATTTCTAAAAGAGGCAGATATTTTTGTAATTAATATAGACATTTGTTTATGAAATTAATTTACTTGTTTGATATTTGCTTATCTATTCGACTATTTCTTTTATTATATACATAGAGTATTATTAAACCTTACTTTCTACTAAAGCCTCGATTGGTTCAGGTTTTTTTGTGCAGACCAGACCATATCCTTTCCTGCCAGGCAGCTCGTAAGAGGCGAGAGAAGGTAAAATCTGTAGCAATATTACAAAAAGGAACGATTTGATTTTTTGTTTGTTTGAAATGAATAGGCTTCGAAACTACTGAACCAATTTCAAAAATTCTTTCACCTTTAGAATGCTACATTATCCCTGAGTGACATAGGCTTTGTTCCATCAAAATCGGTGCAGTAGAAGCCAAGTTGCACAGGCGAAGCTGCGTAAAACTGCTAGTGTATCATAAGCCAACAAGACCACTGATGTCGTGCAGCAATTGGTTGGGATTTAGCACCTATTCCTGTCGCATATTACGGTCTCGATGATAGGGAAGCCAGTGGACTTAGAAAATAGGCCTCACATACCGGCCTCGGGACGATGCACGTGTTACATTTATGGTGTCTGTAGACTACGGTTGTCTCTTACCATCAGAAGACCCGTAATTTATTCGACAGCTCCCATAAATAAATAAATATCCCTGGACAAGTTACACAAATTGAATCTAACCCGAAAGTAAGCAAATTATATGCTTGTGTTATGGGTGTTAGTCAACGATACTGATACATATAAATACTTAAGTAGATACTAGAATAAAATAAATAAACACCCAGACCCGGAAATACAGACATCTAAATGTTCATCACACAAATGCCTGCCCCCGTCGGGAATCGAATCCGAGCCTCGCGGTTGGTCTGTGTAGTTAGGTGTGCTCACTAAGCACTCGACCAATGAATCATCCTGGGAGAAATTCTTATTTTTTTAATATCTATATGATTGTAACTTATTTCCCACAGATGTAGAGTCTTCAGAACCTAATATCCAGAAACTTTACCAGAAACAGTTGGCCATAAACGAAATTACCAGTGGCAACACTTTTAACGGTCCATAAAGAAATGTCGCTTCTGTGTCTGTGCCAAAAATACAGTTCGCTTCACAGTTAGGGTTATGTTCCCGGCTAGATTTTATGAGCCATACATTCGTCCGGCTGAGCATCGTAAATATCTTTGCAGCCATCTGCAAATGCAACATAATACGACACTTACTTATGATACTTCTGCTCTAAAAAAAAATCCTAATATACAAGTGCTACTATTTAAATTATGCGCTTAGGCTTTACACTTTTTTACACTTTATACTTTTATTTTTAAAGTGGATGACCTAAAATAAATTTAAGCGAAATTATTAATTATGTGTAATAACTACTATAGAGTAGTTATTACACATAATTAATAAAGTACCTAGATATCTTTAAAATACTTTCGGATTTCCGAAGCTTGACGACTATAGCCGAAGCGCATAATTTAAATAGTACTACTATACTTTATTGTACATTTATGTATAGAACTCGCGTGGTTTAAGGGTTAGCGTACACGCTTAATGCCATTGACTAACCGAGAAGTTAGAGTTCGATTCCGAATGGAAACAGAAGATTGTGTGATGGACATAGTTAATGTCTTTTTTTTTAATATTATTTTTGTTAACTCTTTATTGTACACAACAAAAATTACAGAAATACTTAAAACTAAAATAAACGTAAGTACAAAGGGCGAGCTTTTCTCTAATAAATGAAATTTCTTTCTGCTAACACGTAAAAGGAAACCAATAACTGGAATATGTAAACCCCGGTCTACAAAACTATACTAAAAAAAATACTACATACTTACTTAATACAATTACATACAAAACATAATACATACTGAAATATAACTACCTACACAAACAAAGAAAAGTTTCTTTAATTGTTCTTTGAAAGAAACAAGGGTTTCACATTCACGAATCTCACTATATACTCGTAATCTCACTATAGGAAGCGAGTTCCATAACCTAACAACATGAACTGTAAATGTGTGCGAATAGGCAGCAGCGAATAGTATTTGAGTTTTGCTTAATATATTTCGATATTAATTTAGCTATTTCCACGTAGTATCACAGACTAACATTCATAACACAAGCAAATAATTCGATTACTTTGATCAAGATCAAGTTGTGTAATTTGTCCAGGACAAACTTATCAGGCTTAGTTAAATACTCATTACTCAAGAGTCGCTATACCGACTTTATTGACCTTTAACTGGTTAGATTTCGATTCGAATAGTAAAATTAAATACCGAATAGCGAATTTAAATACCGATTAGCGAATACATACCGAGTAGCGACATTGAGACGTTTGAAAAATTAAAATGACAATATTACATGGCAGGAAGGTACGTACTAGCTATTCCGGCGAATTTCGTACCACCCGGCACATTGTTTTTTGTTACGATTCTATTTAAAATCTGTCTTCTTGCTTGCCACCTATAATATTAGAAACGTCATATTTGAACGTGAACTAATGGATATTGACGTCAAGACAATAATAGTCCGAGAGCTACAACTATATTAGTAGGTATACTAACCATATAATTTTTTTCACTGTTAAATATATTAATGATTACCCTCGACTTCATCAGCGAAGCAAGCAATAGAAATAGCGTAGCGATTTTCAAGCAAACTTACATTCCCCGTTATAAATCTTTTTTCGGGTCCGGATCTGGGAGGATTGATTTTTGAACAGAATAATAAAAGTATCCACATTAATTAAAAAAAAATAGTTTTTATAGACATTTGACAGCGAATAAAAACATGGCTCTACTGATGGTAAGAGGGAACCTTGGCCTACACACAGATGATATAGGTGCGTCGCTATCCTGTGAACTAGATGGTTAGCCTATTATTCATGTTTATCCTCCCCTCCAGTCCAGAAAATGACAGAGTATCGGCAGTACCATCCGAAGCGGCATTTGTTATGGCGTCAGGAATAGGTAAGGCAGTATATCCCTCCCCGGGCAAGTTGCTGCACAGCATTCACTACCAGTAAAAGCCCAGCTTAATACTTAATACTTAAACGCTCCCGAAATGGGAGCGTAAATTTGAAGAATTTTGACCACCCCTTGTAACGCACCGTAACGTTTTGTGTAGCCCCTCCTCTCTTAACGTTACGTAACACTCAAGTGACCATTTTTACCCTAAAGTCGCAAAAAGCTATGTTATGGTTTTTATCCTTCGTATACTTTCAATGGCCTTTGCGGTAATAATATTAGATAAAATTTGTATTTATTTATATTTACTAAATAAATAAACTATTTTTTTTATTTCAAAAAAAAATTACGTAACGCTTTGCCTGCCTTTGTAACGCATCGTAACGTTGTACGAGACCCCCCCCCCACCCCTTAAATTCCGTAAAGATACTTGAACGCTCCCTTAGCCGTGAAAGCATAAGACTAATAAGACATAATTTTGCATTTATATTAGTATAGCGATAAGAAAGAATTCTAACGGAAAATATCCAGTGTAATATATGGCGCATCTATTGCCTTATCATACGGTAAAATGTAAACATAATGGTTTTATCACTGTGCAGTCACTCCGAGCATAATTCTTGGTAATATTACACTTTGTCGAGTAACAAGTGAAGTCAATGTACCTATTGTTTTAGTTGTGGCTCTTGAGTATCCATTACCATGATACATGAAACCCAGCCTCATAACTTTTATAAGTTTGGTTATGTTTTAGTGTATGTATTCTAAAGCAAAAGTACTAGCTAAAGATAAGCTTATAGACGCTGAAGATGAAGAGCAGCGCAAAAGGTCAACAGTTATCTCCCCTAGAGATTCTAAAAAAGTTAAGAAAAATATATCTTCATACCCATATCCTCGAAGAGCTAGTCAGAGGCACAACCAGGGCACCCAAGACTAGCCGAAGACAATAAGTCCAACAATGTGATAGGTGCAAAGGCTATCGCCAACCAGGCACTTATCTAATCAGGCAACATTTATTTTACAAAAAAATTGGAAAAACCAAACCCAGAAACACAGATGCGATCCTATAGTATTAAAACAAATATTTGTGTATGTCTCCCAAGACAAATTATACATTTTTTATGTGAGTAGTCAATAAGTTCACAAGCCTTCTGGTAATAAGAGACAAATGTTGTCTACAAACACCATAAAAAGTACCATTTACCTAAGGTACAAGACGGCTCTGTGCCCTGGTATGTGACGCTTATTTTGCAAGTCTTCCGGTTAGCCTACTAAAGAACTATAACAGGATTTATTGTGGCGGCAGAAATAAAGAAGAAGATGGAGTTCTACATTTTGCCCGTGCCTGGGGGGTAGGATATTCAACCTTATTTATTTATTTTACACTTTATTGTACACGTAATATAAAATTGACAGTGAGAAAATACAAATATAAATATTGTACAAAAGGCGAGCTTATCTCTTACAATAGATATCTTACAGCTAATCTAAGATAGAGAAAAACGATACAAAATAAAAAGCGATAGGTAGAAAGTGTACAAGTGCAAGTTGTGTAAGTGTACCGGCCATCCTACCCTCTGGACCTAAATATGGTAGTGTCACTAAGGCAACAGGAGTAAGTAAGGCAGTGGATCTCTTCCCAGATAAGTTGCTTTAGAGCACTTTACTACCAGTTATCTTGTTAGTGACCAAATATACCAGTAGGTAGGTGACCCATTGGACTATGCTCTTTCATGCTAAGGTCTGGATTGTAAGCTGGCCGGTAGATTTGCAAAATAGGCATCATATCTCGGCTACAGGAGGACGACGCACCTGTAGCATTTATGGTGTCTGTAGACTACGCTTGTCTCTTACCACCAGAAGACCTGTGAGCTTGATCGTCGAAAGCCCCTATAAAAAAAATATAATTGGTCCTGGGATACATATAATTTTTTTAAATACCTTTAACATTGTAACTTATTCCCATAGATGTGGAGTCTTAAAAACTAAATATCCAGGAAACTTACCAGAAAGAGTTGGCCATAAACGAAATTATTAGTGGCAACACTTTCAACGGTCCATAAAGAAGAAGAAATTCGAGGTGGTAGAGTTTCGCAGCGACTTGCCCGGATTGACACCGCCTTACCTATTCCTGCTGCCTTAACTTCTGCGCTTGCCGTTGACGTGATCCGGTTCGGAGGGTTAGGTAGCCGGTAAACTTACTTACACTGGACGCCTAACATCTCGGCTTTAGGTTGGCAACGTAACATTACCACCTTCGGTGTCTCTAGCCGGCGTGAATTTCTTACCATCAGGAAATCCGTCTGCTTGTTTGCCTTTCAAAATCAAAAAAACAAAAATACAGTTCGCTTCACACTTAGGCATGCTGCTTTCAGCAGTCTACCACCAGTGATCTTGTCAGTGACCAAATATGCCAGTAGGTTGGTGACCCATTTAACTATGCTTGCCTATTCGAGTTCCTTACAGAGTGGCACATGGTATATTTTACTCAAAGGAAGCGGATCAACATGGCTACTTAGTCACAGAATTAATGACGAATAAATTTATATTCGCCTCTTAATTATTGAAGAGGAGCCCAAGACATGGTTATGACTTAAGATGGATATGGGATATAACTTAATCAAGATTTGTACTATAATTATATACCTTCAACATAATATATGAAATCTCTTTATAGTTCTGCGCGTGTATGGTAGTGCCAATCACATACCAATAAATGTATATTATTTATATATTGAATATTCTCACGATTTAAATATGACGTAAGCCAGTTGGTCTGTCACAACCTTTCAAAATACAAATGTTCGTCAGCTATTACGGCAACTGATTGACATATTTTCGTCATAGGTACACTAGGCATGTACACTATAAATTCCATCGTCACCATCAAATGGAGTAAAAATATAAACTGTCATCACCATCCAATCAAAAAAAAATCCGCGTGACGCTGGAGTAACTCCGCATTTAGCATACTGGACTAACCTACTATCACGTGATGACTTAAAAGTAAGTAGTTAGTAGTTATTAGATTCTCTAAAGTTCAGAGCAAACAGTTTTTACAAGCTTTTATATAGTGTTACTCTAAAAGAATCAGCCACATTTTGACAGACGGTTCAGAATCAATAACACTTGATTTATGAAGTACGTAATTGGAAGTTCACAAAAAATAGAAGTTATAATTTTGTCCGAGGCATACATATTTTCACGACAAGTCCCTTACGATGTAGACAGAGTATCGATGCCAAATCTCACGATCCTGGCTGACCTGCTTGGCTTCCTCCACATTAATTGCCATATTTATACAAACATACCGATTTCGGAGACTTTTTAAACCATCCTCAGATCTCTGGTCGTGGAACGTCAGCCTTGGTCTCCCCGGGTACCTACATCCATCCACATTCGGATTGTATATGTGCTTTGACAATGTTTCATCTATCACTCTTTCCACATGACCGAACCAGCGGAGCATGCCCTAAACTAATTATTATTATTAATAATAAAAACTCTTTATTGTACAAAAAAGACGTATTAAAAGTACTACAACTGTTACATAATTTATAATTTGAATATATTGAAATTATTATGTATATGTTATGGAATACAAATTATTATCGCTAATAACCGATTTTTTCCAAACAAACCAACATTCAGAAAAATACATACAAAAATAAGGAAAAAGTACAACATTAAAAAAATGCAGTACATTATTACATAAAATAACTAAACACTAAGTATCTATCTAATTAAAAAACAAACCTTAGTGAGTAAATATATATCCAAACGATATAATTTAAGGTAAAGATATACCATAATACAGATATAGACAGTGAAAACATTGACTTAAGGTAAAACTCCTTTATAATTTTTTTACAACATTATATCAGTCTTATAGTATTAAAATACTTACTTACTTATAGTTCTCTCTTGAGATTACCTCCATTTTCTTGGACATCGCATCACGCGTGAACTGATGGACTATTGTTTTCTATTCTTTTTTTTTTCATTTGGACATGGACTAATTTTGCTAATTCTTTTTTTGTTGTGTTAGTTATTGTTAAGGCAAGATTCATATAAAAAAACATATTTAAGACATGAAAACGCCTGTCGGCTTCGCTAGGTTTCAAGAAAATTTGATCTAAACCGAAAAAAGCAAATTATATGCTTGAATCATTGGTATCAGTATCAGTAAATACGAGTATATAGAAATACTTATATAGGATTTTATTAGAAATAAGAGACGGATAAATACAATTTTTTAACCGATATCGCTACGAGCTCTCTCTTTTAAAGCATAGACTAAGCCAAAAGGAAAATAAGCAATGACAAAATATACTTAACATAATATTATGAAGTTCTGTAGACATTTTCTTCAAAGTTACCAAAGAATAAAGTCCATTGCCATATGTTCATTATTATTATTACCCTAAGGTAAAAAAATGAATAGATGGCCATTAAAAAGCGTGGGTAGCGCCTCGCCTACAATCTCTAAGCCTGGGGCCTCGCAGGGCTTTGGTTAACATAATTAAAGCAATCTCGTAGTATTATAATCCCCAACAATCACTTAAACTACTTATGGGACGATTATGAATTTCGAAATAATTACAAGTGGGTATGCGCATGTAATGATGGTAAAGATTATGAACCAACAAGAGAAAATGCTAGATATAAATATTATATTAACTAGCTGTTGCCCGCGAGTTTGTACACACTTTTCTCGGTAAAATTACTTTCGTTGTTGGTGATTGAAAGGAAAGATTTTACCTCTGTAAAAATTATTTTAAACTAACCTAAGACGCTTAGTATTACAATGTGATAGGTGGCAAGTCTATCGCCAACCGGGCACATATAGCCATTCCCGGGCAACGTTATTTTTATTAGAAAACTAGCTTCCGCCCCCGACTCTGTCCGCGCGGATGTCGGTCTTCGTGTGATAAAACTGAAAAATTAAGATTTATTTTTTCTACTTATTTTACCAGGTAGGTTAAAAAGTATCCCATTTTATGCCCAGGATAATAAGGTTTCATCGAAATCGAACCGTTAGTTTTCACGTGATGCCTGAACATACAAACAAACAGACATTTTTTTTTTATTTACATATTTAGATTTGGTATCGAACAGTAACAACCCCCCTATTTATTTCTTCAATATTTTCAATGTACCTTCTACAGATTTATTATATGTATAGACGTTGACCCGGGCTATGCTATAATAGAAGGTACTATAATATATGTAATATTTAATATTTGGAAATCCGGTAAGTAGTTTTTGGATAAAGTTAACAAACAGACAAAAAATTAATAACCCTCGTTTTGCGTTCTGTATCACACAAGAATTGTTTTTAAAAATATTTCATATACCTATCTAAAAATTTGATTTTGTAACTAAAATAAAATGAAAAATATTTATTTGCTGAATATGTCTGTTAAGAAGTTGGTACAAAATTGTTTAAGCAATCCAACATATACTGTTTCATTATAAGGATAGATAAACTAGATGTTACGCTGCGCCTGCGCATATAACTTATTTAGCACTCCCGTTGGCCTGTGTTCTTTTCCAGGTTATACAAGCAACCTGCGTGCCAACCTTCTTTGCGATTAGCTCAGACGTAGTATGATTGAGGAACATACATTCAAACATCTAACCGTCGAACAATATTAACACAGATTTGAGATGCTAATTAGGTTTTTTAGATAATTATCTAATAGTGATGTTCTGGAGCGATACATAGTTTAGTTTTTTACATAATACATCTGCCAAATTCTGTCCTATAATTTTTCCTAAGATTAAGTTGCAAAAAGGTAACTAGACGTTTGTATTAATGATACAACTTATATTTAGCAAGAGCCACACTAAAAGCTGACCCAAATTTGACAAAAGGCAGGAGCAAAAACTGCAACATGTCCTGCACCTCTCAATTTTGTCTCTGCTCGCACCGACACCCAATATTTTAAATTTCATTACCCTGAAATTATTTTTTTTTTTTAAAAATCGTAAAGCTGTTCCCGAAATATTTACCTGCTAACTTTTCACTAAATACAGCTTTATTAATTTTGAAATAAAATGGGTGTGATATACGGACGGACGGATAGCCATTTGTATGCCGAAGCCTAAAAAGGGACTACAGGGACAACTAGTCCCAGTAGACACAAATGTCTGATAACGATGAGTAGTTACAGAGATAAATAGGTGTACCTACCAAGACCAAACCTCATGGCTTGCTCAGTGAAATTAGAAAACCTAAACTAAGTACTAAAAGCCACAGTTGCCTGGGTACACTTTGAGAAGTCGGATCACACTAGATAAGATTTAAGAAGTCTAAGGTATAAGCATCTGAACAAAATGAAGATAAATTTTCTCATTGGTTAGAAAGCTCGAAAAGGATATGTCCTTCACCCTCTTAGGGAGCGTTCAATTATTACGTGACACCATTTGGAGGGAGGGGGGTTTACAAAAACGTACGAAACAAGGGGAGGAGGGGGGGTAAACATTTTTCAAATATTGCGTTACGTAATACTTGAACACTCCCTTATTTACTTATACTCTAAAACTTTTCCAATTTGAGTAGTTCCTGCGAAAGAAACCAACACACAGACAAAACCGCTAGCAAAAGATAGTTCAATTTATCATAGCAGACAAGAACGAGTGAGGATAACAATATCCGTGGGCGGTTAGAACCAATACGTGTAGCATTACAAAATAACCAAATCCAAGCAATGTGTTCGCCAGACTTTAGGTCGCGTCGTCGGTAAGTCGCTCGCGCCAGACTGCTCGTCGCCGCAGCCTCGCATGGCTCACACAAACATTTATGCAATAAAAGAACATATTTTACAGTCATCCACTATACTAAACGTTTTCAATTCACATACTGTAAAATTGCAAGATGTCGTTTGTACATTGAAGATATTTCAGAAAAATACTTATAGCTACTATGAATAACGATTATCACTTTTGGTTTTTCTTTTTAGATTGATAGTTTTTGAACTTTGATGCCTAGTAGGTACATATTGATTTTATAGAGACTAGTACGAATATTTTTTACCGAATTTTAACCCGCGATGGAAAAAGAGTGGCGTTGTTATTTTGAAGTGTCTCTTTGATTAATTTTGTTTTAATTTCCGTTTTTACAATTTTAAACATAACTGGTTCAGTAGAAACTTACACAATATTAGTTAAAAGGACAAACCGCTAACTACTTCGAAATAATTAAATAGATACCTACATGACCAAGGAAAACTTATAGGCATGTAACAAAGGTAACCTACATGACCGTTCGTTTTAAAAAATATGGTAGACAAAGTTACAACTAATAGGTACTCGTAACTATTCCTTATTTCTATACTTAATGAAAAGATAACAACACTGTCTTTAACACTTTCACGGCTAAACTACTAAATCGATTTCAATTCCAGACAATTTCTAAGAAGCGGGAGCTTAGCAACACATAAAAAAAATAAAAATTAAACACATAGCTTTAAAAATACTGATTTTCATTTATTTTGATACGCATGTAGTTAAAGACCCGTGTATATAAGCTTTTTTTTAATAAAATTTTTGTACCTATATAATATAGTATATTATATAAAAAAGTATAGGAATACTTTTTTTTCCTAAATGTCAACCCTCAAAGAAATATAAAGGCAGATAAATATAGACTAAATTATTATAAACATTTTCAATTGTTTGCGTATTGTAACAAAATATAACTTCCGTGGTTAAACAATTATCTATATATTGGGTTATCTATTTAGACTGATAGAGCTTTTAACCTTTGACCGAGATAGCTACAAGTCATCAAGATTTTAAAGAGACTGGTACGACTAAATTCTTCTTTCTTTCTTTAGGTATTGGCCTTCACGTTAGTATTTTGCCATTAGTCAAGTAGAAATTTGCATCAAATTTTAATTCAATTTCAATTAGTTATCAGTCATAAGTCGTCAATAAGTCATGTCTGGATCTTGAGTAAAACGGTGGCTTTGTTACTCAAGCTCGTCTATTGAGATTTGGTGGCCGCGAGGAAATACACGATACACCAATTTCTTTATGATTACTTCATTTGTGCACTTTCACTAAACAAAATTAATCTAATTCCCACCTAAATTAACTAATTTCACTTAATATAAACACGAAATTCAATAACTATGAAAAAATTACGACCATCTTCATTCACGATGGCGCCAAACTCGACGACTAAATTTTTGATTAATTTTTAACCCCAGATGGTAAAAGAGGTTTGTTATAAGCTTGAAGTGTCCATGTGTGTGTGGCCATCAGAATTTTAAAACCGTTGGACCGATTTGGACGTGTTTTTTTTTGTTTTGTTTCGTTATCGAAATGGTTCTTAGCTATATTAGATGTAGGTTTTGTAAGAGGTTAATAAAAATGATTAATTTCAGTGTTTGTAAGTAGAAATTAAGTCAAATTCATTTTAGTAAATATTCACAAACTTGATCGTTTGTTTAAATAATAAATGATTGTAGAGTTGCAATTAGTACACTTACAACGAGCAAATATTCTTTCTTTCTCGGTTGGAAGGCAAAGAAGCAGCAAAAAATCCTGGTGATACTAAATTCGTGTCGCCTATGAGCAACGGGTGTGGTGATGATGCATTGCCAACTTTGGTGTTGATGTTTAAAACCTCCTTCCTAAGTAAGTGCCCTTAACTTTGTCCGAATTAGGATTCAACCGCTTAGCTGCCGTCATAATGACAGTATCAGATTCTGGTCTGGATGGTAAGGTAGCCTTACTCACCTTGGTTACTTATTCCTGCCGCCATCATGTCCTATGCTTGCCGTTGACGTGTCCCGGTTCGGAGGGTTTACCCTCGTAGCCGGTAAACTTACTTCTGCTCGAGGCCTAACATCCTGGCCTCAAGTTGGCAAAGCACCATTAGCACCTTTGATGTCTTCAGGCAACGCAAATTTCGTACCGTCTGCTTGTTTGCCTTCCAACATTTAAAAAAAACTTAAGACATATACGTATGATGTCTATATCAGGAGACCATTGTGGGACTTAGTGATTTCGGCTAGTCGTGGGTGCCTTGGTTATGCCTCTGCCTTCTTTTACGGGCGTGAAAATACATTTTTTTCTCTTTAAAACAGTATTAAATGTACGAGTATGAGTATTAATTGTTATGAACGAATGAATGATGAAGTAGTTCAAATGGTTTGCTTTTAAGTTCTTGATAGTAATTATCAACTGGGTCTCTTGCTGCTATATATAGCTATTTTATCAGAAACTTGACAGGGGCAATTTAGATTGGCGACTTTCCTACACCTATAACACAAAGTAGACCTGAGGCAAGTAGAAAAGTAAGTAAGTAAGAGGCGAACATATATCAAATGGGTTTTACCAACATGACCGTTGGTAGTAGATTACGGTGAGCACTTGCACTTGCATCCACTGTTTTATTTATTCCTGCCACCATAATGATAGTGGCATGTTTCTGTCAAAATGGTAGCTATAATATCTAAAGCCATACCTATAGGCCATGCTTCTCTTACCATAGAGTCATTTGCTTGTTGGCTGACGCTTTAAGAAGTATTGCCAAATAATTCTACCACAACATTGTAGCTCGCCGTTTAAGTTTAGATATTCATCAAAGTTTTTAAAGATATCAAAGTCAATATTATTTGTTTATGATTTAAACTGACAATAGAAAACTATAGTAGTAGAGGTAAGTAGAGGTAAAACCAAAACAGCTACGACTGGCCAAAGATGTCCCACAATGTGAATCCTGGCAAACCTATCACCTCACTTATCCAATTTCAGACAATATTCTCAAAACAACGTTTTGAGTTTCCCGACTCGATCGAACCCAACACTCATGTAATCAACTCCAACACTTGACTACTAGACATCGAGGGAAGCAAGTAAAATATTTATTTAAAATAGTATTTAAAACTCAAGGGAGTTAAAACGTATAGCTTTAAAAAATATAGTTAAGCTATTATGTCCAAACAAACCTTCTAAACCTTATAAATCATACTACAATCTTTTTTTTTATGTAGAGTTTACTAATATTCTTTAGTCTTGTTTAAAATTCACGAGACTCAACCATGCTGAATGCATGCTTGATCGCAGGCAAAGTAAGCTACAAAGGCGAAAACCAGTAAGTTTCTTAATTCTTATAGTCAGTAAAAGTAAGAAATTAATTAATATATATTTATACATTATATTTTTCGGCCTATTAAATCACTATTTCAATGCCGTATTTAAAGCATAGCTCTAACTCTGCAGGTTAAGTAACACCTTGCCAGACGCTGCCACAACTTCTGTGATTCCTGCAACTTACAAGGAAGGAAGACCTAGCAGGGGAGCCCAAGACAAGATTTTTGCCGTAACTCAGGCGCGTCAGATATGAGAGATACGCTG
This sequence comes from Calephelis virginiensis, assembly GCA_002245475.1. Taxonomy (NCBI): domain Eukaryota; kingdom Metazoa; phylum Arthropoda; class Insecta; order Lepidoptera; family Riodinidae; genus Calephelis; species Calephelis virginiensis. Next base: position 494,074 of record NJDC01058124.1, read on the forward strand.
TACCTTGTTAAATATCTCTATTATGTGCCAAATCTGTATGTAAAGATTCGCATATAGGGTGGTATATTATAATTATTATTAAGAACTACACTTGATTGTACACAACAGAAACTACAGAAAAACAACATTAAGGAAAACTTAAGTTCAAAGGACGAACTTATCTCTAACGAAAGAAATTTCTACCAGCCAACCCTCTAAAGAAAAACATTATCTATATCTATTTTTTTAATGAAAACATACTCTAGCATGTCAGACGGGCTTATTACAAGTGCAAGTTTAAATTTGCTGATAATTTAAACAAGACGCATCGGATTCGAGGGTCAGAAACTTTAAAAAATCAAGACATGTGTATTCATTGTCTGATGGATGAACTGTATGATTTACATATTCCTGGGCTCCCCTCCTACTTATGCCAGTCTCAAATTGTCAACACACCATCACTATACCCGTTTTGGTCTGGACTCCTTTGCAGAATAGACCATCTGTCTTCCTGCCAAGTAGCTCGTAAAAGGCGAGCTTAGGCTAACCGTCCGTGTCACCGTGACATCTAACTAGGCAATAGATTTTCGCAGCGACTCGTCCGGACTGGTAGCACCGCCTTACCTATTCCTGCCGCCTATAGTCAGTGCTTGCCGTTGACGTGTTCCGAGGATAGGGTAGCCGGAAACCTTAGTTTTACTTGAGGTCTAACATCCCGGCATCAGGTTGGCAGCGCAACATTACCAGCTTTGGTGTTTCTAGGCGGCGTGAATTTCTTACCATCAAGAAATCCGTCTGTTTGTTTGCCTTCTAACGTCATAAAAATAATAATAAAAAATACTATCACATGGGTCAATTGAATGAATGCTTTTACGCAAACGCTATATTTCTTGGAAAAGCACACGAATTAAAAAACAACAAACTAGCTTTTATAAAATATAATTTAAGTAATACAAAATAAGATATAAAATACACAAACATAGGGTAGAAAATACAAACTTGTTTTCCACGCCTAATCCTTAGTCATACTTCAAACTCAAGTTACTGACTACATAAACAGATTAGGTTTCACTAGTAATATAAGCTTTGATATGACTGCACTATGGTATGTGAAAATATTAAACTGCCTACGGTAGATAACGACTGACATTTGTGAGTAGTGGCTGAGAGTGATATGCTCCGTAGTTCGGTCTTGTGGAAAGAACGCCAGATGAAATAGTGACAAAACATGTATTATCCGCTTGCCGACTGCATTCGCAATAGTGAGATCAGAGAAAGAAAGAGTAGCATTACTAGTATGTGTTGGTTTAAAAATGATCTAGGTCCGATCCGGTAGTAGTTTTTAGAATTATATAGACACGTCACAAGAATCTTTGTATAGATCTACGTGAATCAACGTCTACGTCATGGGGAATGATAACAGATGAGAGTTAACTTTTTTTTATGTAATAGGAAGGTAAACAAGCAGACGGATTTCCTGATGGTAAGAAATTCACGCCGCCTAGAGACACTAAAGATGGTAATGATGCGTTGCCAACTTGAGGTCAAGATGTTAGGACTCGAGCACTAGTAAGTTTACCGGCTACCTTTCCCTCCAAACCGGAACAGGAATAGGTAAGGCTGTGGTACCGATCCGGGCGAGTCGCTGCGAAACTCTACCACCGAGTAAACAGACTATGACTAAACAAACGTTGGTGGTCATTCCACGACCCAATCGCTGCAGTGCAATTCAAGGGTGGTGTCAAGAGTCTCCGAAACTGATGTGTTTGTATGAAATGGGTAGTGAATATGGAGCAAGCTAGGAATCATGACACTCGACATTCAATACTCTCTCCCTACCTCTCTTGGGACTTGGTGTTAAAGTATATGTGATTCTTGCCCGTATTAGGACTAACTTAACTATTACTGTCGACATAACGTTAACATTAGTTCTAATCGTATTCTTTTGTTGTATGATTTATTAAAATGTGTTTATAATTAATTTATAAAAAAGTTTGTATGGGTAAAATTAAAATGTTATTTTTCCTAGTTTCGTCTTAGCCAAACGGGATTAAGGTATTCTCTGTCGGTCTCCTGGACCTAAGATACCTCCTCATCAATTTTCAGCCAAATCGGTTGTCAAGTCAATCGGTTCTTTAGCTTAACTTTATATATGTATAGTTTATTAGAACGCTACGATTAAAAATCCACCTAAAAAAGACGGGTTGCACTCCGGGAGTGCCGGCAGAAGTGAAAAATTAAATATTAACGTTGTATATTTTTGATATTTTGGAATGGTTAGGGAATAATTTTGCACGAATTGATTTAATTATCAGTATGAGAGTACTATCATTTATGGGGTAGAATATAATATTCATTTATTGCGCTATCGTACACAAACATGACAATACGATCATTCGCGCAAGCACCCTGCGCCGTCTTACAAATTTTCGATCAGTAGGGTTACTCTTGAAACTAGATTCACGCTATATTGGAAATTGGAATCGAGTGTGTCATTTAAGGTACTCTTGGACACAATACTGTCGAATTATTATCATTTACCTAGTTAATAGTAAACAATAAATTGTTTTATCGGATTTGTTGAATTTATTTGTAATTAAGTGTTAATATTTCGCCATTACTGTGTTCAAAATTACCTAAAGTGACATAAACGATTTCAATTTACAATTCGCATTATATCAAGATTCAAGAGTAACCCTACTGGCCACGTGTCCTGACGCAAGCTTAGAAGTTTTTACCCATTCCAAAAAAAGTGCGCGACGCTGCTAAAGAAGTTTTCACTTTAAAAACGATGCAATGTTTCATCAAAATCGTTCAAGCAAGTATAGAGTTATCTTCGATTGAAGGAACGGATCCCCCGTAAAGAACATAAATGTGAAAAGTAAACCAAGTTTGATTAACAGGGTATTTAAAGTCAATATTGTTTAAGGTGGGAGTTCATCGATAAAGAAAAAAATCTAGTTCTAAAATGTTTTTTAATCCCTTTAAGTCTGTTGATGTATAAAATAATGAAAGGCTCTTTTATGCCAGATATTTATACTTCCAATTTGGAATTAAATATTTTGTAATCGCCATCTTGAAAATCTTATAATGGATCTCCATATGTTCAAATGTCTTTGAAGTTTAAATTTAAAGTTCTGATAAGTTACTCATACAACAAAACGGAGTTAAGAATAGCATCGGCATCGTATAAAGAAGCAAAGATAATAAACAAATTATTTTCATTGCACACATTATAACCGTATTATACTCACCTCAAAGTTCTTCGAAAGCCCTTTGTTAACGCTAGCATTTATTATTATAGTTGGGACTCAAAGCGTGATCGCTTTTCCACAGCAAAGAATACGTTCCATTAGTATGCGTGCGTCATATTCGAACGTCAACAATAATACCTACTAATGATTGTCTATACTCTATAACGAACGTGAACGAAGCACGATAGAGTAACAATTTTATTAGCTCTACATTAAACTTGGCGCTATTTTTTTCTGTTTCCATTATTGGTACTAGGCAAAATTCCACTAATATGATTAATAAATCCAAATAATACGATTAAAATTCCACTAATATGATTAATTAAGTGTAATATCACTTGTAACATTGTAAATGTGTTATTTTTAACCGACTCTGAAAAGAAGAGGTTATGAATTCAAGTGCATATTGTTACATGATTACTCTACCACTAATTAACTGATTTTGATGATTCTTTTTTGGGTAGGTCATCACTACCATGTAGGCCCATATTAAATATATAAAAAAATATCAAAAAATCAAAATCAAAAAATCTTTATTCAATACTAAATGCATTAACATTTTTAAAAGAGGGTAGCGTTTCCTTTTAAATGCAACAAAGCATTTGTGTTAGGAAGCGCTGCTCTGTCATAGCTCAATGTAGATGTTAAGGTAGGTGACACACTAGGTAAAACAATTTGATTACAAATATTTTTAAAATAATTACTTATTATTAATCTTATGATATTTTATTGTTATTATTAATTGAAATTTGTAACATGTGCAATTTGCATGTATTCATTCGTGTTGGTATGAATATGAAACATTTATGTGTGTTTGATTATGTATGTGTGTGTGTTTGTGTCTGTGTGTGCGCGAGTGTGAGTATCCGTTTTAACTAATTATTATTACTATTATTTTTAATTATTGTTGTTTAAATTTTACATAATGATTCTATTTCTTCATAATTTTGTGTTTTGAACCAAATAGTTAGACATGATTTACACGAATAGAGGAATTCATGATCAGACTAGTGCTTTTTGAGTTATACTTAATAATGTACACATTTTTATCGCTTTGGGGGTGTGTTCTTGCAGTTTTACTTAGTTCAAATTATTAATATTTAACAAAGGAAAAGAGTTCGACAATAACAATAGTTGATGGTATTCGACATGCTAATTCTAGTAATTCAAACCTCAAACTTAAGTTTTATAACTATCTAACCCTGCTTACAGGCAGTGACGGCGTTTAGGTATGACGCGGTTGGGAAAATGAAAAAGAAATCTTATTCTTAATATAGGTAACTCATACAATCAACAAGTTCTTCGTTTCCTCCTATTAAAAATTGTTAGTCAAAATTAAAAGTACAAGTCAAATTTTAGTTGCCTGAATGATTCATGAACATATCAATGCAGCCTTAATTTGGCACTGGAATTAATATAGGCAAAACAAAAAAAAACTGTTAGACTTTTTTAAATGAGTTTTGGCGCCATCGAGAAAAAAGATGGTGGCAGTTTTTTCATAATTATTTACTGTCGTGTTTATATTGAGTGAAATTAGTCAATTTTGGTGGCATATTGAACAACTTTGTTCTGTGAAAGTGCACAAATGAGATAATCATGAAGAAATAAGCGTATCGTGTATTTATCCTCGTTGCCGCCAAATCTCACTATATGAGATTGAATAATGAGGCCACCGCTTTATCCAAAACCCTGACATGATTTCTTGACGACTTATGACTAATTACAATAATTGAATCCCGATGTTGGAGAATTTGATTCAAATTTATTCTTGACTAATGGCAAAATACTAACGTGAATGCCAAAACATAAAGAAAGAAAGAAGACTCTTTTAAATATGTAACAGGTTAATTTGCCTACGAGAATTAAATACTCTACAAACTAAAGAAAAGACAAAAGACTAAAGAATAATATTGAACTTTTTTATTTAAATAGATATTTTTATAATTTTTGTATTGACGTCATAAGTTATTATCATTTTGACATTTGAAATTAATAGTAGTAGTAGTAGTATCTTCACGCCCATATCCCCGAAGAGGTAGGCAGAGGTACAACCAAGGCACCCACGACTAGCCGAAGACACTAAGTCCCACAATGTGATAGGTGGCAAGCCTATCGCCAACCGGGCACATTTCCAATCCCGACCAACATTTTTTTAAATTAGAAAATTGGAAAAACCCAATTTTCTTTATGTTGGCCGACCCGGGATTCGAACCCAGGACCTCATGCAGTCAAGTCCAACACCCGGACCGCTAGACCACAGAGGATATTTTTTTTAATTTCTGATTATACTTTCACAAAGTAGAGCTGTTAGATAACTTATTTATGAGTTGAAAATTAAAGCTTAGGTAAAGATAAATTCACAAAGATAGAGATACATTAAGGATATTTATGTAAATTTCATAGCACTATACTTTTACTGCTTCCCGGACTGACTCGGAGTCCGGGTTCCTTGTGTAAAAAAAAACCATCTGCCATCCTGCCTTACCGCTTGAAAGAAGTAGGTGAAATTGGTCATAACTCACTTCTAACAAAACCGCTGGTTGTATAGCAACTTTTCTGAGTAGGGATGCACCACCCTTCTTATTATACCTGCTGCCTTAATGAGATTTTGGCCATAATGGTAGAGTAGCCTCTCTACTACTCTCACGGTTGTGTCTCACCAATAGGAGAGCAATGTAGCGTGTTGTATTTTTGAAATACCATAAATCACCTCTGTAGTCTAACGGTCCGGCGTCGGATTTGACTTTTTGAGGTCCCGGTTTCGATCCCCGGGTCGGGCAAACAAAAAAATATTAGCAAATGTATATTTTCAATTTTCTAATAAAATCAACGTTGCTCGGAATTGAATATGTGCCTGGTTGGCGATAGGCTTGCCACCTATCACACTGTGGGACTTAGTGTCTTCAGCTAGTCGTGGGTGCCCTGGTCGTGCCTCTGCCTACCTCATCAGAGATATGTGCGTTAAGATACATTAAATATCATAAATAACTAAAGATTGATGAGAACCCAAAATGGTTTAATGGATAAAAAATCATTTTACTGCTTACATGATCTTAAAATTTCGTCTTTTAGAAATGCCTTTTTGTTGAAGAATTGATGTAGATTATAAATTTACAAGTTTGTTCATTTATTACGTTTTTATGGCTGCTTGAACTGATGTTAATGAAATTTAATTTAAACATAAGGCAGGAACTTATGCTAATCGCTCAAGTGACTAACGCATGTGAAGCACCGTACAACAGTTAGTCTATACTAATATAATAAAGAGGAAATGTTTGATTTTTTTGTTTGAATTGAATAGGCTCCGAAACTACTGGACCGATTTCAAAATTTTTTTCACCCTTACGATGCTACATTATCTCTGAGTGACGTAGGCTTTGTTTCATCAAAATCGGTGCAGTAAAAGCCTAGTTACGCAGGCGAAGCTGCATGAAACTGCTAGTTTAATATATATGTTAACCTTTGTGTTGTGTTAACCAAAAAGTTTGATTTTAAAATATCATGAGCCTAAATTCTCCATTGCCTTGAATTAAATACTTGAGCAAGATTTTAGTAGGCAATAATGACTCTCTATCGCCTCTGTGGTCTAGAGGTTCAGTTGTTGGACTTGACTGCATGAGGTCCCGGGTTCGAATCCCGGCTCGGGCAACAAAAGAAAATTGGTTTTTTTCCAAATTTTCTGATAAAAAAAATTTTGCTCGGGATAGGATATGTGCCCGGTTGGCGATAGGCTTGCCACCTATCACATTGTGGGACTTAGTATCTTCGGCTAGTCGTGGGTGCCCTGGTTGTGCCTCTGCCTACCTCTTCGGGAATATGGGCGTGAAGATACTTTTATACTATTAATAATGACTCTACATTTTATAAAAATGTGAGAAATCTAAACATAAAAGCAACAAATTAAAATTGAATATAAACAATTTTATAAGAACTCTTAAAACTTGCGAAAGCCTAGAATAATCCAACTTCTTATGCAGTTAAATGAGAAATCTAAAATTTCTTTTTTTTACACAAATGATTTGGTATTGGGATACATTTTATTTTAAATTAATGAAGTCTACATTTTCAACAACAAATTGGGTTCTATACGTCCCAGAAATAAACTACATTTTTAAAAAAGTATTTAATGTTTATTTAAAAGTTTTTCTGTATATTATGATAACATGGCTTTATATGACTTTAAAAGCTTACAAAATTTATGAATCCTAAAAAATATAGAAAAAAACGGTTGAAAGACTGGAAGATCCCAATTTTTTCATTGACAGTAAATTTAATAATAGCACATTGTTACATTAAAGCAGGTAGAGCGCGCGCAGCTATAGTAGCGCCGGCGCTACCTGTACAAATGGCCTACGTACAACCAGCTATAAATAAAATACATTTTAATAAACAACTCTCTTTATTAATATCAATATAATAATATTAATGCTTATAATCTGCGTAAATGTAAGTAAGATTTATAAACCTCACATATAAAAATACATTCCTAATCTTATATCTTATACACAAAAATAGACCATCATCTCGAGACAATGGCTTAATGCACTATGGCGGCTTCAGTATTAAGGCACGGTGATGGAGGGCTACGCCCCGGGCGGCGCCAGGCGGGCGTCGGCGACTAGATCACAGAAGGACAGGGATGGAGCCCTGGGGGCATCTTCTCATCTGAGTGGCGCTGGGAAGGAAGGCGCGGGGGCGCACCAGTGTGGAGCGGAACATGCGGACATCGCACAACCCGCCGCGCTCTGCACGGGCACAAACGCTGACACGTGTATGTTCACCACTGGGAGCGACGCATAAGATGGCCTCGGCTCTTCCTCCTCTTCCGTCAAAAACGGTCTAAACAATTTAAAAGGTTTTCGAGGTGGAATCTGCGCAACAGGGGGCACGTATGATGAAATGGGAGCTGGAGGCGGAGAAAGTCGCCTTACCGATAAATCTATAGGCTCCGCAGACGGCGCTAGCACTGGAACCGGAGCTATCAAAGGTGTATGCACTTGTACTGTAGTTGATGCACTTGTTGGAGCAGGAGGCGGCGACGGTAATCGGGCACTCTCAGGAGAGCCAGCGGAATAAGGCGGTGGAGAGGGCGCAGTTTTCGGTGCGCGCCTCAGTAGAGCTGCTCGAAGGGCCGGTTCAGCTTGAAGCCATTTCTGTATCTGACGTCGATGTATGCCAAATTTTCTTGCCGTGGCACGTTGATTACCGCGACATTGACTGTCACGTCTGTACGCGTCAAGTACTTGTAGTTTGAACTGTGGTGGGAATATACGTCGAGATCCGGCGCGGCCTTCTAAGCGACGGTCCAAAGGCGCGGAGGCCGAGTGTGTGTGGGTGGCGGCCATGTTAGATTGTAGACGTGTACGCGTGATGGCTGTCGGCGCCGAACTGACTGTCGGTGGCGGGTCGGCCGTCGAGGCGCGGATGTTGGCGGCGCGCTCACTGCCCGCGGCGCATACCGCCCCAGCATGAGCGCACGACGCGAGCCGCGTATATCCATAAGGCTACGTCCATATCATTCTTATTTTTTTTATAAATCAAATATAATCATCATTATTTCAGTCCTTTATCAATGCGTTGTTGAACAAAGGCTTCTTGTTGTATATATTACGTAAATTGTTAGGGGAGGTTTTCAGGATATTCATTTGCCATGCTAGGGCTGCAGCAGTTGAATACTTTATGTTACATTAGGATGTAGGTACAATCTTTGTAACTCTACTTTGAGTAGGTTATACTTCATGTCATCATTAACTAAATAATGATTTTTAGGTTTGGTAGAGTTGGTTTCACTGACGTTCCTTACGTGAACTCCTTCTTACACTACTGAAACTTGAATAACACAATAACATTAAGTAAGTTAAGAGTAATTTTCTAGATTGATTTGTTGATCTCTTGGTAACTTTTATACTCACGCCTAAGATAAGAGAATTAAAAAATATGAAAACGTTACACAATAGTTATTTTTTCTTTTACAAAAATATACCTAAATGTTTAAAATAAAGATTTACTCTCGGCTTATTCTTAGGTTTGGTATTTATGAAACAATGATATGATTCAAAATAGAATAACTTAACAGAGAATTAGTAATTTTTTTAATTTAAAATATGTCATGTAAAACTCTATGTAGAGTTTAAAAATTACGTTAATATAAATACGCCCTAAGACATTAATCTCGCCTCATTCTCGGCGTGAAAAAATGCCGCAAGTGGGAGCCGATACCACGTAGCGCCACTATTTCTATCTTGTTTTCTCTTCAATCCCTTATGAAGAACAAAAGAGACGGGTATACTGGCCTGACTCGGTCGCTGCCACATCCGTTTACGAAACAAGTTTGCATGCGACGTTGCCGCTCAGCGCACGCGGGCGGTTCATGAGCTTGTAGGACGAGAAGTACGGGGTGCGGGCGGATAGGAATGTGACCGGTGCGGCAACGCCGCCGTCCGCGGCAGACAGGGTGTCGCCGGCTCGCCGCCGTAGACAGGCCGTCGCTCAGCGGCGCTTGCCCCGCCACACCCGCGCACCCCCGCTCACACCCGCGCTGCCGCAGCTCACATCAACAAGTTATTTCGGCCCGTTTTCTTGCATTCACAGAACGACTTAAGTTAAACGAGTCGAGATGGCGCTTGGTACATTTCGAAATACGAGAAAAGCTTAGCGCCATCGCCGTTTCGAGGAAAGTTGTTTATTTTTTGTGTGAACGGCGGCCGATTGCTATGCCTGCCTCGCGTCCGGCGACCGTGAAACAGCGGTCCAAAACGTCTTAGCTTGGCCCAGCTCTACAATTATTACTTTATTTATATTTACTATGCGGTGGTTGTTTTTAATATTAAATATTATAAAATAATTTTATAACTGACATAAAAATAAGGTTTCGTTTGATAAGATACTTTAGTAAGATGCATGTCATGATTATTATATCTTTAGATTCTATATGAGGTATGACGCAAACTTACGATCTGATTTATTTTTATACATTTCTGTTAGTTGTAGTTTCTACTTTTTTGAAACATAAAATAAAGGTTCTAATAACATTCAAATTCCGATATCATTTTTCGTCGGATGAACCAACGTCAACCTGTAGTTTCATTTTTATGAATCTAAACTCTACTAAATTAGCTAACTAATTATATCATTCATACTCTTGCACAACACAGCTGTAGAAAACGGATAATTATAATTTATAATGCAATAAATCATCCGATATACATGACGACATAACCATAACGTTGAATTTTAAGGAAAATGAAATAACTATATTTTCCTTGTTGATTAGGTCAGTGCCTAAGTACCTACCTATTTGTTTTATATGTACCGTACAACCATACTATATAATACATATATACCTACATACCATAGACGTTCATCAGACAATATTTTATGTTTTAAATATTATGTTATAGAAATAACATGTCCAACATTTTCCGAATAATAAAAATCAAATTTAAAAAAAAAAATAAACAAACCCTGACAAAATTTACATATAATGCAGCTACAAATCACTTCGATCACGTTATCATCCAAAAGTTATGATACCACAAACACACAGACACGTTAAAGTTATAACACCTCCCTTTTTCCGCCTGAGGTTGAAAATATTTTTGACCGTTGGTATGATGTATCACTGGTCTCTTGCTGCAGTTAGAGGTATTTCTGTCCGGTAGAGTCAATAAGTTCTAGGTGTAAAAATAAGTACATAATAAAATTTAATCAATATTGACAAGCGATTTAATTTATTATCAGATGGCAGAGGCATAGCCGTAAGGAAAATATAGTACTTAAGTTTTAAGCATTAACAATTTTTAATCGAGTTCAAAAAAACGAGTAGTAGGTATTACGTAATTTTTTTTTTGATGCGGAAAAGTTTCGAATTGGTTCCATAGAAAATTGATTCAGGTAGGCCAATTAGTTTTGATTTTATGAGCATTTTTTATCTACTTTCACCTTAATTTATTTTTATTAAATTAAATAGTATCAGCAATAAACTAAAAAGTATAAAGTAAAACTAACTATGTTAATAGGAACCGACTTCAAAAGTAAAAGGTAAAAAAATAAAGATTTAATATTAATTATATACTACCTATTATTTATGCGCTATTTACTAAAAGGTTTGAAGTCGGTGCCAAACCTTAAACTAATAATTATATTATAAGTAAGTATTAAATTGGTTTTACACCGACTTCAAACCTATTAGTAAATAGCACATATAAATAATAAGTAGTATATTATTACTTTATAGTTTTGAAGTCGATGTTTATTAACATATTTATTTTATCTTAATGTTATATGCACCTTAAAAAAATATCTTCACGCCCATATCCCCGAAGAGGTATCCCGAGCAACACTTTTTTTTATTAGAAAATTGGAAAAACCCTATTTTCTTTTTGTTGCCCGACCCGGGATTCGAACCCGGGACCTCATGCAGTCGAGTCCAACAATTGAACCGCTAGACCACAGAGGCGATGCACCTTCTTTAATTAATAAATGGTAATAATTAGAAAGATTGTTAGCACTTGACTCTACACGCTCTACATCATTTCAGATTTATAAATCTATAGTAAGTAAATAGAGATAGATTCAAGTTGTTTTATTTTATTATAATTATGTGTAGGTACTTACTTATTTGATATAGTTATAAAAATGCATATATGATTGTTATTAATCTACCTACTATTGGTAAATATATAAAAACGTATTTTAATAACTCAATTACTTAATTTTATTGTGTTAACTTTTATTTATAAATTAAAGACTTTTACTGTTAATACTGGTATGTTGGCAGAAACTTGGTTTTTTGGAAGAAAAACCCTTGTTATTCCTTTGATTTATTGAAAAAAATTGATAAAAATCATACTGTTATTTTATGCCCTTTATAAATCACTGTTAATTGTAGAGTTCTTCAAGTTCGATTTCTAATTGAAAACAAACTCAAAAAGTAAAAAAAAAGTGGAAACCAACTCAATTTGGTGATAACTTCATCGACACAATTTTAACGCACCAGTCCACTTTAAGATAAATTTGAGAAAATTTTGAAACACTTTTGAAAATGGAACTCACGTGCCGCTATCCAATAGGGACGGTATAGGTTTACTTAAGTGCATCACGTGTTCGTATAAAACTTTTTTTCCCACAAAACTGTTGAAATAGGTTTGTATTGACTTCTACCACGTGACTAATCATTGCAATAATAATAATTAATATTGTGCAATTTCATTTCCCTGGTTGATCCGGGCTCCTTTGTAGAATAGACCATCTGCCTTCCTTGCCAAGCAGCTCGTAAAAGGCGAGCATAGGCTCGCCGTCACTAACACCGTGCCATCTGACTAGGTGGTAGAGTTTAGCAGCGACTCGCTATTTATAACTCAAGAACGGCTTAAATTCGACTAAAAATTGATGGTGAGGTAGTTAAAAATCAGGATACTGGCATAGGAAAGATACTTTATACCGTTTGACCTCGATGAAACTTCGAAAAATAACATTTTAATTTTTCCCAGACGAACTGAATGGATGAAGAGAAGTTCGCCTAAACAGTTAGGTAGTATGGATATAAATCCTACGAGACATTAGTATATCTTTGGCCCTGCTAATATGTGACAATTTTATGGTTGTTTGTTACTCTACAAAAACTATTGATCGAATTTAAATAAAACTTCACAGTAATATAACTTATACGAGGGTGGATCCAAAAGTTCGTGGCCTAACCTACATGGAGCTATGACATCTTTTTAAAATCTACCGTCATTTGTTAGTATGTGTCATATTGATTTATTGTGGGCAGTTTCATTCCGATACTGCAAAATATAAATTTTCTGTGATTATTTGTTTGAAGCAATCTGACGCAATTTTCAATAATGGAGAAAATCGAACACCGTGCAGTCATTAAGTAACTCAATAAAAAAGGCCTATCACCAAAAGACATCCATCAAGATATGGTGAGCACTTTGGGGGAGTCTGCTCCATCGTATTCAAGAAGTGGGTAGCTGAGTTTAAGCGCGGTCATGAGAGCATTAAAGATGATCCTAGTAGTGCAAGGCCTAGGCCTAGTAGTGGTAGAGGTACCACGAAAGAAAACATCGATAAAATTTGTGATCTCGTACTGGGTGACCGACGTTTGACCATTGGTAAGATAGCTGAGATAACAAACATTAGTTATGGCTGGGTGCAACACATAATAACGGAAGAGTTGGGGTTCCATAAGGTTTCTGCTCGCTGGGTCCCGAGGTTGCTTTCAGCTGAACAAAAACGAGTTCGATACACAATTTCGCGAGACTGTTTGGAACTTTTTGAGACTGATCCCCAGGACTTTTTGTCTCGATTTGTTACCACGGACGAAAGCTGGGTTCACCACCATACTCCTGAATCAAAGCAACAATCCAAACAGTGCAAAAGATCAGACTCTCCTACACCGAAAAAGGCTAAGGTAGTTTTGTCGACTAACAAAGTCATGGCTTCTGTTTTTTGGGATGCGAAGGGCATTATTTTTGTAGATTATTTACCGAAAGGTCAAACTATAAATTCTAATTATTATGGTAACCTTTTACGAAGACTCCGGGAAGAAATAAAAGAAAAAAGGCCGGGAATGTTGTGTAAGAAAGTTTTGTTTCATCAAGACAATGCACGTGTTCACACTTCGGTTGAAACAATGTCTGTAATCCATGATTGTGGCTACGAATTGTTACCCCACCCACCTTATTCGCCGGATTTAGCCCCCTCGGATTATCATTTATTTCCAAATTTAAAAAACACTTGGGTGGCTCGAAATTTTCGACCAAAGATGAGGTGATAGTCGCAGTAAATGACTATTTCGCCGACCTTCCGGAATCTTTTTTTTTCTAGGGGATAAACAAGTTGCAGTTCAGGTGGAAGAAGTGTGTTGAGCTAGATAGAGACTATGTCGAAAAATAAAAATAAATTTAGACCCACTTTTCTTTCATTTTCTTGGTCGGGCTTAGAACTTTTGGATTCAGCCTCGTACATTAGCGGCCAGGATAAATAAGCTATCTATTATAAGAGATAGGGCTATTTTAGATCAGTTACCAGGTAAACGCTTTTATTTCTCCATAATTACCAAAAATTTTTTTCCAATTTTCTAATTAAAAAAAAAATGTTGGTCGGGATTGGAAATGTGCCCGGTTGGCGATAGGCTTGCCACCTATCACATTGTGGGACTTAGTGTCTTCGGCTAGTCGTGGGTGCCTTGGTTGTACCTCTGCCTACTTCGGGGATATGGGCGTGAAGATACTTTTAATTAACAAACATATCTTAGCACCAAAACTCTACGTAGAATAACACATAGACAACAATTTATTAATATTTTACATAATTTAGGAGGCATATGGAAGCATATGGAGTTAGTTTATAATAAATATATTGTTAAGTAACAAGCCAACCATAATGCCCTCTAATATCAGATAAAGTTACCTACTAGCGACGTTAATGTAACATTATATATCTAGTTCACTCCCATTATGTAGGTAGTTTAAAGTACTTCCATTGAAATCAATTATTAATTATTTGCCTATTAATTTGTTATCTATTTATGTTTCTTTTGCGTTAGGCATTTGTTTTTAGTGAATCTACAGAGTAATTTGTTTCATATGTTTCATATTTTCATTAAACTGAAATCAGTTAAATGTGACCACACCTAAAAACTGAGGATAGTTCTTAGTTATTGTTAAATTTAAACAAATTTATTGAAAATATTCAATATTTTAAATAAATTAGTCTTGGTCCGGGTCCGCTAAGGGCGAGGGCACATTAGAGCGTTGCGTTACGTCGCGTTGTGGTAATGTAACATATGGATCCCCCCCCCCCAAGGATCCGAACCTTGTCGTGGCGGGAAGGCTGAGTAATTAAAGTTGAGCCGGGAGGGCCACCCGGTGAAACCAATTCAGACCAGGGAGGGTCCTCCTCAGTACCCCTCTCTGTCCAAGTACCCTACACGAGGAGCGCACACAGGGTAGAGGGCCATTTGGCCCTCGTGGAATGGTGGCAGTTCAGCCCGCGTAGAAGGGGGCGGGCTTTCCATCTAGCCCGCACGGACGATATGGGGGTTTGCGGCAGGTACGGAGGTGCCTGTCACTACTGGGACCCTGAAGTGGTGCACGCTGTGTCTCCGTGCACCACTGCTGACGGTATGCGGCCCTCTATTGAGTGGGAGCCGCCTGATGGAGATGGCGAGTCTGTAAATGTTTGCGGAAGCGTTCCCGCAGTCCTGGTACCTGGCGAAGGGGCGGACACGTGGGGTTTTAGTAGGTAGGAGTCTTACATAACCCGCAACTTCCCTCGAAAGTGGCGGGTATCCATGATGGGTTTAACCACGAAAAAAAAAATGTAACATATTATGGATATGTTATTTAGAAAAACACGCAGGGAACTAATGGGGCCTTGCCTCCTACGAGCCTCCTCGCCTCTTACGAGCTGCGAGGCAGCTCGTAAGAGGCGAGAATAGGCTAATTAATATTAATTACCAATAAGACGACTAGTGATTAGTGGTTTAGTGCTATGGAGCTTGCCCTTTAGGGATACACCGCCTTACCTATTGACTGGAACATTACAGTCAAGTCAGATCCGGAGGGTAGGGTATATCCTGGTTACTGGATAGAGACGGACCTATAACATCTATGGTGTTTATAATACACGCTTGTCTCTTACCATCAGGAGACTCAAGTATTTGTTCGCTGATCGCTCATATAAAAAAAAGTTTAAATAAAGTAAGTTCTTCTTAAACACAATCAATAAAATCAACTTAAACACAAATATAAAACTGTATCATAAGCGTCCGATCAGTGCTTACTGAATAAAATTCATTTACAATTTTTAGTCTCATCTTTGATCAAAAAATTACGTTCTTTCTTCTTTCTTTCTTTAGGTATTGGCAATCTCGTTAGTATTATGCCATTAGTCAAGTAGAATTTTGCATCAAATTTTGTATCAATTATAATTAGTCATCAGTCATAAGTCTTCAGTAAGTCATGTCAGGGCTCTAGGGTAAAGCGGTGGTCTTTTTACCCAAGTTCATGTAATGAGATTTGGCGGCAACGAGGAAATACACGATATTCTTCCTGATTGTTTCATTTCTGCACTTTCACTGAACGAAATTGTACAAAATGCCACCAAAATTGACTAATTTCACTCAATATCTAGACGAAATTCAATAAATATGAAAAAACTTCGACCATCTTTTCTCTCGGTGGCGCCAAAACTCAATTACATTCTGAAATTAAAATTGTCAAGTTTCAGTTTTAATTTAGAACAAGTATTCAAATCGTTCTTATTTTTGTTCGCAATGCAAATGCTTACCTACTCCCAGCAATTAGTATAGAAAATTATAAATCTTAACACATATTTAACTCTATCTGCTGACAAATTTTGTATTAAGAATATGCTCCAAGCTTACGTTACTATAATATAGTCTACGTGTAACTGTAATACAGACTATAACGTTCGCTTCAACCTTGAAGTCAATGTTTATAAATTAGACAGTACCTACTTACGACTACGAGCATTATTTTCACAGGAGCTAGTAAGCCAGCGGTCATTATTCATGTGGTTATTTTAGTCTTATAATCATTTTTTCATTCATCGTCCGTACTTTTTTAACCAACTCTAAAATAGGAGCAGTTTCTTAATTTGAATGTTTTTGTATTAATGTGATGTTTTTACGTGATTATTCGGTTGATAAGAACCGATGGTGGTTATTTTTTAGAAATAAGGTTAAGGTTATGGTTTCCAGGTGGTCCTATTTTAATGTTATCATGATGATATTGGAAGGCAAACAAGCAGACGGATTTCCTGATGTTAAGAAGAGACACCAAAGGTAGTAATGGTGCGCTGCCAACCTGAGGACGGGATGTTAGGCCTCGAACAAAAGTAAGTTTACCGGTTGCCTTACCCTCTGAACTGGAACATGTCATGAAGTTATGGCGGCAGGAATAGGTAAGGCGGTGGTACCAATCCGGGCGAGTCGCTGCTAAACTCTACCACCTAGTCAGATGTCACGGTGTCAGTGACGGTGAGCCTATGCTCTCCTTTTACGAGCTGCCTGGCAAGGAAGGCAGATGGTCTATTCTACAAAGAAGCCTGGACCAACACGGGGAAAACAGCAGTTTTAGAGTTAAGCAAAAACTTGTGTTTACGTTGACGATTGCGAAGAGGTACCTACTTTTTTTTAATTTATTTATCAACTCTTAAACCAAATTACATTTCAATAAAATTGTCTGTAAACTTTTATAGTTTCTCTAGACAATTTTGTTCTCACATGACAATGAACCCTCAACACTAACTGATTTTAAATATACAATACCATACAATACAATACAATAACTCTTTATTGTGCACCAAATACAGAGAAATTACAAATACATCAAATAAAACTTAAATTGTAACATACACAAAGGCGGCCTTATCGCCAAGTCAGCGATCTGTTCCAGGCAACCCTTAAGTATGGAACAAGATTTAGCAGAGTACTAGGTGCTCTTAAAAATATATAAATGCATCTACTAATATACAAAAAAATCATCCTAAAAGCAGAAGCCTGTTTTAATTATAGGTATTAGAATTTAGAACAAGCAATAAAAGTATTAATAACAGTGAACGCAAAAAGTGACGCTTTAACATACTTTTAAAAATATTAATATTTGGAGCTCTCCTGATATCTACGGGAAGAGATACTAAACATTACAAAAATATGCATTTAAATAAGGCCAGTTCATCACTAGTAAGTGGGGTATAAATGGGTGTACATGACAGTCTTACTATCTATAGTTAAAATGAGAAGCATGCGCGCGTCAAAAACCGGATATTGATACCTATTGGATATTTTATATATTTGAAGGCAAACAAGCAGACGGATTTCCTGATGGTAAGACCTTACCGGCTACTTTACCCTCTGAACCAGAACACGTCAATAGCTAGCACTGATGTTATAGCGGCAGGAATAGGTAAGGCCGTGGTACCAATCCGAGTGATTGGTTACCAACTCAGTTGCCAACTAAAATGGAAAAGTGCACATTAAATCGCTGTCAAATGACGTGTTTATATTTGCTATCTCCAGTGACCAACAGAAATACAATAGAGATAGCAAACACAAATGACGTCCATTTTGAGTTGGCAACTGAGTTACATAATCAGCATCCAGGACCCTACCACCGGTGGTCTTTCTGGTAATGATCCATTTAAACTATGCTCGTTTCTTTAAAGCTCTTCTAACTTGTCAATTCCTTGATAGTCTATATTACTCTAATATTACTGAGGATTTCATTCGAATTTTGGTGCCAACGAGGAAAAAGATGATCGTAGTTTTTTTACAATAATTAAATTTCGTGTTTATATTGCGTTTGGTGGTATTTTCGTTCAGTGAAAGTGCACAAATGAAATAATCATGAAGAAATGAGTTTATCTTGTATTTTCTCGTTACCGCCAAATCTCATTAAATATACTTTAGTGATGAGGTCACTGCTTTACTCAAACTCCTGATATGGCTTTCTGTGACGACTTATGACAAATTTTCAATTTATTAAAGTGGATAACTTGATTGAAATTTCAACTTAACTGAAGGCAAACGCTAACACCACTGCCAAAACTAAAAAAAGAAGGATTTCAATTTCAAATCTCATTTAAGTGGAACGACAACAAAGTTTTGATAGGGGGAATATAGGTTAAACGTTTCGTGTATGTATCTACACATGGTGCATGTTATCACATTGCGCTTGGCCTGTGATTAATTAAGGCGGGGAGAAAGAATGTGAAGAGTGGTTAAAAAAAGAATGGAATGTTTTAAGGACCAACAATAGGCAACATTAAGGTTTATAAAACACCATTCTTGACTCTACATAATTTGGGTTATTATTTTTTGTAAAGCTATTAATATTTATGTCTAGCCGACCCGGCGAACTTCCTATCACTTGACATTATAAGCTAAGAGTTTGTACGGATTTTTTCTCATTTTCCCTATATTTTTCTTGGGTTTTTCTCTTTATATGAACCTTCTTCTGACAATAACCAATACAACGATGAAAAAATTTACAAAATTCCTCTATCCGTTCAAGCGTGATGCGATGACCCAGCAAAATTGGGATTCATTTTTATGTACGAGTATCTATGTATATCTATACATACATACTCGTACACTACAAATCTAATAGATTTTGTATATTCTTGTATAGTATGTACAGTTTAACCAACATAATGTATTAAATTATTTATATAGTTTATTTTTTGTGTGGCACCTACAAACTTCACTGTCTGTTGGCTCAAAAGGTTGGTGGAAAATGCCAATAGGCATTAAGGTCGCCATTTGTACAAACTAATTTTGTTTGGTATACAATAAAAATAAATAAATCAACAAAGTGGCTTTTTACATTCATATTATTACATACCTGTTATTGTAAAACGAATAAACTACTGCATTTCCTAATACAAATACTAGGTGGTAGAGTTTCGCAGCGACTCGCCCGGATTGAGGCGGATTGGTACCATCGTCTTACCTATTCCTGCTGCCATAGCGTCAGTCCGCAGACGTGTTCCGGTTCAGAGGATAAGGTAGTCGGTAACTTATTTTTGTTCGAGGCCTAACATCCCGGCCTTAGGTTGGCAACGCATCCTTACTACCTTTGGTATCTCCAGGCGTGGCGTGAATTTCTTACAATCAGGAAATAAAAAATATCATAAAAAATAAAAATATATGTAAGTACCCTAATGTACATTGGATATATATCAACGAACTTTTTATATTTGTTAATGATTTTACGAAATGACAGCCACTTGTATTATATAATTATACCCAGAGAATCCTTACCAAATTGCACCCTTCTTTTACTTATTGCACGACGAAGGACTCCGAGTTCTCCCGTGGAATGCATTGTAGTAGTGATCTAACTACTACCCAAAAGCTCCATAGTTCGCAGACTATGTATCCCTATTCGAGCAGAGTTAAACTTATGTCAAGGTCAAGGTCAGCAATACCAGATTTTTACGTACAGATCATAAAGAACTGAAGGGAACTGTATAACATGGTATAGACTATGGTGTGGCTATGGGAAGCCCACTGGCTCCAGTAGTAGCTAAAATTAGCTGGATGGAGCATTTTGAGAAGATGGCCATAGCGACTGGGCCTACGTGCATTAAGGTTTGGAAAAGATATGTCGATGATGTGTATGCGATAGTCAGAGATGGGAATAAGCA
>NJDC01058124.1:514692-546788 GCA_002245475.1 Calephelis virginiensis
CGCCGCCGCAGTCCCGTCGTGACCACGGCCTATGCAACTAGGCCGAAATATCGACAAATAAAATAAAAAGAGATCATGAGTATCCCGTATAAATAATTAAAAATGTTATTCGACTTTATCTGTCACCCAAATTACCTAAAGCGTTCTCTATTTGTATCTACTGACTTGACACAAAAATTCGAAAACTATGACATAGTGTTTTATAAAAAACGTATTAATCTCTGCTCTAAGAATCAGCGCATTGGTAACTCACATTATTTTGCCGATATCCTTGAACAATACTTTAAATTAGGTGACCAATTTGCTCATCGTAGGTTGGATCACCATATAAAAAACATTGTGATATACATGAAACGCTTTTAGAGAGCACGCAAAGCATTTGGTCTTGACATTGGCAAAATAATATTTACAAACTAGCTGTGCTCGCGAGTTCGTCGGGGTAGAATTTAAAAAAAGTAGCCCTAGTAACTCCTTATTACGTCTGCTACCTGCCAGTAAAAATCTCGTCAACATCGAATCCAGTCGTCTTAGAGATTAGTCGGAATAAACAGACTGACATAAAATGTAATTTTGGTGTATGAAGTATATACCAAATATATTATATTAAGGTAAAATGCGGTCACATAAATATTATTAAAAACAGACACCCCAATTTTATTTGTATTTGTTTATTTGTTTTTATTTGTGTGTAAGAAGAGTCACGTAAAGTCCCTCAATAGTAATTTCAATAAGTTAATTGTGGATTACAAGGGAAAACTAAACCTACTTAGTTGGAATAAAATCCAATTTTTTTCGAATAGCAACACCAATCAGTTATTACAGCGAATGAACTGTTGACTTTATAATGTTCTTCGTTAATATCAATCATGTATAACTAGAGACAACTGACAGGCAAGGCCACTGCTCAGTAATATAATACACCATGACATCATGGCATTTGTAAAATATTCCATCGTCCAAGTGAGTTTTTACAAAGGTTTGCATGATCTAAGTACCAACATATGCTTAGATCGTCACAAGGCCGAGTGAGGGCTCATCGTATTAATATGATACACGACACAGTCGCTGAGTCTTGAGAATGTAAGGTATAACTTGTAGACATTGTGGCGCGCTTTATTCACCTACCAACAATGTAGAGAAGGCATTATAGACTAGCTGTTTGCCCGCGATTCCATCAGTTAGGTTACGACTATTTATACTACAACCTATTATATTTGATGTTTTTTTAAAGAAAATTACACTATGTTTGCACTCAGAGCTTTAGATATATGCGTATCAAATTTCATAAAAATCGGTTCAACGTTTGGGAAGAAAGAGCAATAGATAGACAGACAGACGGACGGAAAGAGTTTCTCATTTATAGTATTAGTACAGATTTTTGACACTAACGGAAAAAGAAGGTAAGATTGACGAGTCTTTGTGTGTATGTCTGTGGCACCATAGTTTCTAAACGAATAACCGATTTCGATGCGGATTTTTTTGACAATCGACAATTTTAGATGTCTCTGATGTTACTGGTGCGTCGCTATCTTGAGGCTAGAATATAACCACATGGCCTAGCTTGGCAGGAAATTAGGCAATAGTACCAATCCAGGTCAATCGTCGCAAGACTCTACTAAATAGTCAATTATAAAACTAATTTAACTAATTCGGGAGTAACAGTGGTAACGGCATTCCTTTTCTAGTAATTGCTTGTCTATATTTCACAAAAAAAACCGCTACGGTCTCATCAATACTTTAGTAACATTGTGCTAGTGTGCCCCTACCGCCTTCATCATATCAGCCACAGAACTTCCTCGGATGATTATAGGCCTCCCCATAGATTTTCAATGTGACTGATCGGACGCTTGCTGGATCCAGCAGCTTCACATAACTCTCCTCAGATCGTCGATACATCTAATAACATGTATAGACCGCTTTATCATCTTACAGCCTTACCACGAAAAAAATAGATTCATGTTTAACTAAACACTGTCTAAAACTGACATACAACCAATAATATGCTACACGTGGAAGACGTGGCAGCAAGTTATTGGTTTAAACAGTATTTAGTAAAACATGTGCCCTACGAGTGTTTAAAATTTTTGGGACCTAATAAAGATATTATAATTTTGAATTATAATAATCTTTTACGAGTATTTTAACTTACAATACAAGTAAGTAAGTGCACTTCAAAAATCTTGGAAGTTAAATTTGATGTTCCTGGTTACCGATTGAAGCTCGGAACCGTAATCCATTAGTATAATTGCCTTAATTGGTAGTTTGCCTAAAAGTGACGAAGCGTTGCTTATAGTTACACAAAATGTTTCGAGTTAATAGTCTATAACGAGCTACCGCAGTTACTTTTTAATTATTCATACAAAAACTACAATTCGTAAGCAAAACGACTCTTTTTTTGAATATGGAAACCAGGCATGAGCTGAAATATTGAATGCATTTGCAAATTCGATGACAATGCAAAATTAGTATATTATGGAGCTGATCTGATTATGAAATCGGAAGGCAATCGATACTTTTAAAACTCATAACATTTTTCCATCATGCTTGGGTTTTTTGGATACATCTTAAATAGTGCTTCTGTAGTCTACTGCTTGTAATATCCATTACAAATACAAGCTTATCACAAAAACATATTTTAATATTACATTTTCCTATTTGCTTATTTTTAAACAATTTGCTTTTCTCAAATACAGTTTAGATTACGTATTAGTAAAGCTTGCAGTGACGCTGCTACAAGGAATTCAAATCCAAAGCCCTTCCCACATCGAGCCTACATTATATAAGGGTATAATAGAAATGCCTACCTCATGACTGATACAATTTGCGGAACTGCTTGCGAAGAATAATTAGAATAGCTTACAACATAAACTATCTTGTTTGTTAGTAATAGTAATGTTCTACATCAATAAACTATTTTTTATTCATCAGAAAATACTTCAATCTTCTTAACCAATTTTAATAACACATGGCAAATCAAGGTGGAATACAGATAAGAACCATCTCGATTCACCAGCTTTTAAAAAAAGTCCGGAGCAAAATCAGATTATCCGTTTCGGAATTATGATATCACAAACAGATACACTCACAAAGACACATCAAACTTAGAACACCTCTTTTCTCCGTCGGGGCTTAAAAAGGACTAAGAGCTACGTTTGCACTATGATTCTGAATATTTTGTCTATGGTTTTGAGTTTATGAAGTTACACCTTATAGTTTCAGGACTTTCAGGCCTTGAAGAAGACGTATTATAAGTTTGACATGTGTTTGTGCCTCTCTGTGGTATCTTTTGAACTTTTGCTGGAAATGTGAATGTGAAATCTGATATGATTAAGATTGCTATCGACTATAATCATATAATAAAACTTTGATTTATATTTCATTCTAGCTAGCTACCTCAAGGAGTATCACTCGCTCCGATACAAACTACCTATAGTGCAATTTTTCAGCACCATATAACCTAAAACAAATACACTTTAAAAGTAAAAAAGTGTTTAATACACAGACATACACGCACATACCTACACCAACACAAACACACACACACACACACACACACACACACACCAACAGAGGGAGAAATACGTCAAACTTATGACAGATCTCTTTTTCCTTCAGGACTCGGGGATTAAATACAAAATAGTTTATTTCTGCAACTTTTATTAGATTGTTACATAATTTCGCTGCTGTGAGAGGTCTCCTTTTAAGTGTGTAACATACTAGAAGTCTCAAATACCCAGATCCTAGACCCAGAAGCGTAAAACATTTAACTGTCTTTTTAACTAATGTTAATTCATTTGTCCTTGTTTACGCTGTTAATTTGCGTTAGTTTTATCATGCGAAGAGGCTGAGACTACTCGTGAATAACAATATGAGATATCAATGTTTGTTAAACGACAAGTAGTCTTACACTTGGAATTTTTTCTACTTTGGAATTTTTCTTGTTTTACTTTGGAAATAATTAGCACCACATAAGCGATAAAGTACTTTATACTTGGAATTTTTTTTCGTTGTACTCTGGAAATAATTAGCACTGCATAAATCTAACATAAATAGTAATTAGTTATCATCTATGACCTATCAGCTCATAAGAGGCAGGTTTTTAAAATAAAACATTAAGGTAGTAGTCTAGTAGGGATCTCATCTGACAAAGTCATCACGTAAATTGTCGGAATAGAGATGCGACTACCCCATCGCCGCCTGGTAGTTAATTCATATTTAGAAACTTAGGATTCTGGTTTATTCGACAAGCACAGTAAGTTACAGTAAGCAGGTGGTGGAAAGCTGGGCAGCTTGTAACGATTGTAACGCTTTGTTCCAGTCAAAATATTACCAGTGTTCGGCATTGTCCCCGAGTTGGTCCTGGCTCCTTTGCAGAATAGACCATCTGCCTTCCTGCCAGGCAGCTCGTAAAAGGCGAGCATAGGCCTACCGTCACTAACACCGTGACATCTGACTAGGTGGTAGAGTTTCGCAGCGACTCACCCGGATTGGTACCACTGCCTTACCTATTCCTGCCGCCATAACGTCATGACGTGTTCCGGTTTGGAGGGTAAGGTAGCCGGTAAACTTACTTTTGCTCGAGGCAAAAGGCCTCAGGTTGGCAACGCACCATTACCAACTTTGGTTTCTCTAGGCGGCGTGAATTTCTTACCTTCTTAAAAAAATTCGTGTTTCGTGCTGAAGGACAGGGTAGCCTGTAGACTTGCAAATATAACTTGCAAATGTAACATCTATGGTTTCCATATGCTCAGGTTATTCCTTACTATCAAGAGACTGACAAACGGCTATCTTGTAACATACTATTCAATATTTTATACTAAACATAAAGTATCAGGTACATTTTTCGCCTAACATTATACTTTACTATCAAAATAGGTACTTACCTCGAATGTAGAGCTTTATGAATGCAAATACTTGGCTAGAAAACTGGCGCTCCTTTGTGTTTAATTTCTGCCGTCATAATATTCTTAAAAGTTAAATGCCTCATATACTTTAAGATCCAGAGAAAAGACAATTACTACGATTGCGCATACGTCACAACTCAAAAATAATAATATTAATCATTTTCCACAACGAAACAAGGAAAATAAAGACTATATAGGCACCTAGGGCACTAGGCACCTATTCTGTACAACAGGAATATTACAGAAGTGTTCCTAAGAAATAATATCATAATTGCTTAGAAAATATTTACCGAAGCCGGATGGTTCAAAGTGTTGCGAGTGTGTATACTGTGTTTATATGTGTGCAATATGTTAAACAGTCATGAGGCGGCCACGCTCGTAAAATGAGCTAATAAGTCCCAGAGACATATCGACGCCGCTGCCGCGCCATACTTTGTAATCTCAAACACAAAATGACTTAAACGCCATCGAACTTCTTGTAAGTCTTATTCCATTGTAATAAATGCTATATCACCTCACAAAAACTCTACCAAGTCATTCGTAACCATAATCCTGTATCAATAATTGTTCGCCATTATTTTAATATGACTCTTAAACAGTTGAAACAAAGTCGGATATTTAATGATTTATTATTCTCTTGAGAATAGTCGTTAAGTGTGAAGCACACGTGCGTTCGTTACCCAAATAGGGACCAGTTTTAACAGAGTGGTATCTCCTGAGATCGTAACATTGATATGAAAGTTGAGGCCCTCAACTATTTGGGAGACATTGGTTTGAATTCCAATAGTCGTATTATA
This sequence comes from Calephelis virginiensis, assembly GCA_002245475.1. Classification (NCBI taxonomy): domain Eukaryota; kingdom Metazoa; phylum Arthropoda; class Insecta; order Lepidoptera; family Riodinidae; genus Calephelis; species Calephelis virginiensis. The sequence continues at coordinate 520,394 of NJDC01058124.1, forward strand.
CTGAAACGTTAATTTTTTTGTTACTTTGTGAATTACATTTTTCAAAGCAGATTTTTTGTTTGATTATTTTAATGACAACTATTTCAAAGCTCAAATTTTTTTTTCGTTTGTGTGAATAAGGAAAAACATTTACGCAATTTGAACTGTTGTTTATAAATAAAGCAGTGACTAGTCATGTTAACTATACATGCATGTAGAGATTGCTTTTATTACAGTTTATTATCAAAATGAATATTTCTGTAATATGCTATTTTGTATCATTGTCATAAAAAGTATTTCACATCAACACATAAAGTGCATAGTCCAATTACGTAAATAGATATTATGATACTGATATTTACATACGAATATTTACAGGTACGACATATACATAATTATCGCACAATGACGCAATACCTACCCAAATGTATATCAAAATAATTCGTGTTAAGTAGGTACAATGTTTGCGAAATAGCTAGACCGATTGATATGTTTTTTTTTTTCATTTATATGTTATGTAGGTAGGTATACACGAAAGAATAGCTAGTAATATTTTAAATTTAAAGTAAATGTGTATGTCACAAAAACACAGAAAAAAGAAACTATGGTAGTCAAAGTTTTAAATAGTATTCATTGTTACAATTCAATTTCATTCATCTTTTAGGCTATTGAGCCAGAGACGACTGTTATTATTTAATTTAATTTAATTCATCACTAAGTCATAATTTACTGAAAATGTCAACTCTGTGACTGATTAAAATACAATAATTGACGTCTCTGAATGTAGCCGCTGCGTGTACTAATTCTAGTTTTTATTTGTAACATACATCTTATGTATAAATATAGAGTTCTAGCTATAGACAACGTGGACATAAAACATAGACGTACAATACTAACTAAATTGCCAAATAACACATACGGATTACGGAAGTGAAAGGACGTAAAGAAAAGAGAATTATGGATATGGAGACGAAAAACAAAAACGTTTTGACTGTGAATAGGTATTAAATTTCTGTGATAACAATCATTTTTCTGCTACCTTCAGTGCAAGAACCTTTGTTGAATGCTGACGAAAATTATCCCCATTTAAGTGCGGTATATAAACTGTCACCTAGAAGTGGCGTAAATTTAAATTATTAAATTCGTAGAGTTGGTGGCATAATACGTGAAATTATTTGTTTGTTTGCCTGTTTATTTCTCTTCTACAACAAAAACAACATTCTTTCAAATGTAAAATATTTTGAATTAAAAGTGGTTTAGATTTCGTTAGCTGATATTTCTTTTTATTTTGTAGAGCCGTCAAATAGCATTAAAAAATTTGAAATTTTAATTAGTTTCCAAGTATTTTCGTTTTATTAACTGCGTAAAATGTGAAGCCGAAACCAAGGCGAGGCGGGCCGTGGCAACCGGTTTGTAGTGATCGGTCATCTCGTCTCACCTGTTCTACTCAGGGTTGCCAACGTATCATCTGATATTATTTATGTATAATGTGATCATTTTGTATAACCTCTTCGATCTAGCGGTCCTACTTCGGACTTGACTTCTGGAAGTTTCAGGTTCAATCCCCGGATCAGGAAACAAAAAAAAAGGAAATGTTCACTTTCAATTTTCTAATAAAAATAATGTTGCCCATGATTGGATATATGCCCGGTTGGCGATAGGCTTCCCACTTATCACTTTGTGGCACTTAGTGACTTCGGCTAGTCGGTGCCCTGGTTGTGTTGTCTGGCTACCACTTCGGGTAATAGGCGTGAATATACTTTTTTTGTATAACCTATTTGTATCTTGCGTACGTCTTGGGCACTAAAATCCTTAAAAACAAAATATGTCTTAACTAACCTGATATAAATAATTTGAGGTTAAAAACAACTTTTTCCAGCCCGTATGTGAGATTTGTTTTAAAAGAACATCTAAAATTTACTTTAGTTTCACTATGCTGTGATTTCGTGTAAGCATTTAAATACGATTTCATGTAATTTTGGTACACATTTAGATTTTAGTTATTGCAAGCAGCCCTACTTCTACTACCTCATTCGCCTACACGCTTTCTACGCCTAACTTTTAAGGAAAATTCTACAGCAAAGGCATTCGTCACTTTTGAATTAATCGTCTAGATTTTATGCTATAAATTATATTTTATACCTATAAATTCGTATATTTCGTTTCAAAGAGAAACCAACCTGCACCTTCATTTCCGCCTGCAGAATATTCAATTAGTAAAATTTTTATTCATTTTAAGATCTATCTTCGAAAAGATGTAGGCTATTTTTAACAGACTTACAAAGAAAAGAGGTTACATATTCGACTCCTGTATTTTCGATTTCTCCGTCATTTTAGAAATAAGAATTATCAAATTGCAACGTAATAAATAATAAATAATAAACGGTACCCAATGAAATATTTAGTTGGAGACGGATTTTGCAATTTTACTGCGCTTAATTATTTAGTTTTGTCTTTTCTGGTGATACGTGTAGACAATAAATCGTCAGTAATTTTATATCAGTTTGTGTATTTGTCTTTTCGTTTTTCACACTAAAAGCAAACGAGTATTTATAAAATTTTGTGTAGAAGTAGCTTATAACCCAGCTCAACTTTTAGGATAACTTTTAAAGCGAAAAATCTTTCATTTCCTCCACTAAAAAGTCACTTCAACATGTGTGCTAAGGCATGGGCAACAGCTAGTTAATCAATAAAATATCCCTGGACAAATTACACAAATTGAATCTAACCCCAAAGTAAGCAAATTATTTGCTTGGTTATCGGTGCTAGTCAACTGTACTGTTACATAGAAATCGTTAGATGCCATTACAAATTTAAACACACCCAGACTAAGAAACAAAACCTCACTAGTCTAAAGCATCACCGTCGGGAATCGAACCCGAATCGATGAGCGTTAAGCATGTAGGTATGCTAGCCCCTCGACCAACGAGGCAACCCAAATAACATTTTGCAATGATTGACAATTGCGTTGAAATAGATGTGCAGTAAATGAAATAATAAATAACAATAACATTTTGCAATGCCTGACAAAGTACGATGATAAACAAGTGATGTGGCTAGAGGTCTGCCCACAGGTTGCGTAGAGAAACGTGAGTGGGTCGCGGAGTACCGGATGTCACGGACCTACCCGGCGCCTACAACTACCGTTACGAAGGTAACTTCATTAAATACCAATTCCACTAACACAAGCCATTTCTATTAACTGCAACTTCGCCTACGCTAAAAATTGACGTAAAAGCCTGATTGTTAGCAATGTTTATGTCATTTCGAAAAACAAACTCCTACGCGGGAACGTTTCATCAGAGATATACTTCACCAAAGATAAGTAATAAATATTTATATAGACGCATAAATCGAATCTTCATTTGCACACTTGCATTATATACACCGTGTAATTAACAGCGTACTGAAAAATGAAACCATGGATTCTGTACATGATAGACATGCATATGTAGTTGGAATTTTGTTTAGGAAATTTCATGGTTTTTTCAAAAATTTTTGTATTATTTTTATTGATTTAACTATTATTTCATTAATACTATCTAACGCAACTCGATTTTTATTTAAGTCTAATAAATAAGATATTTTTACTAAAAACAACAATGTAATAAAACATGGTGTTAGGTCGGCACCTCACAGCTCGCAACGCGTAGTTTGATACATATACTTTGTTAGCTATACATTGCGGGTTAAAAAACTGCTAAATATTTAACCACTCGTTTCCGACAAAAACTGCAAACGGAATTTTGAAGTCTGATATGTATCTAAACTACCACAAAAGTTTTCGTTACGGTGTCAAATACACCCTGTATATTTCAAAGCAATCATATACTTGTATGTTTTGTTGCAATTAAAAAAAGAATTTATAAATTAATGACAGGCTAGGTATGAAAACGGTGGTAGGAAAAAGCATATAAATTATAGAGTTGGTTGTCAAGGAGTTTGCTTTGCCGTTTCTTCTGTCTATTTTTTTACATTGCAACCATCAATTTAAACTACAACCGTATTTTTATGAAAGTCCTTACATACTAGTAGTAAATTTAAGATTTAGAACATATTCATCTAACGCCTTAATTGGACCTCACACCTCAGTAGTCTAAGAGGTACATATATTCTAAAGATTTTTGTGCTTTGTTCTGACAAGTAAAAACAGTATTTAGAAGATAAGTATTTATAAAAAGACGCAAGTGTGTTAAGTGTGTAAATATCAATAGCACAAAGAAATTCTGCTGACATAGAGCATAGGATAGTGGTAGAGTTCCACATGGAACTTCAAGTATCTGATAATCTAGCTGCGAAAATATTAGTCATTGCTCTTTACTTTCAATCGACTTCGCTAAAAGAGTTCCCAATTGTTTTTGTTACTTATGACTTTTTACTAGACAACCTCTTTTAATGTTGATTCTTTTGTTTTTGTTGGTTACACTTGAGCAAATTTAAATGGCACCACATCAAGATCTGACACGCGGATTTTGAAAAAAGAAAAGAAAAAAAACTTTTATTGATAGACTAAAACTTATCACAAATCTTTAACAAAAAAAGCTAGAAATCTAACCTAACCCTAAACGTAAGCAACTTAAATAAGGGACAAAAAGTAATAATCAGATATAGAAACAGAGTGTGGTAGCATGAGTCCGCCAAGGAAAATTTCAGTGTTTGAGAGACTCAAGTTACCTCAACAATGGTTTTCAGCTGTCCCCGAGTTTTTAAGTTTTACTTTATATTCCATGCATGTATATCATATGGCTAAGCAAAATTATAATACAATTTCGCTATTCTGATTATGTAACCAGAATGTGGCCATAAAAACTCCTACAACTACCAGTATTATCCTATTGTGATTGGGTTCTTAAGTCTTGACTTCTTAAGTCTCCCTCTGGAAATAGCCTTACAAATAAAAGCTAGTCACAAATATATATTTTTCATTTATGATGAAATTTATATTTATGATGGCATAATGTTGAATTATCTGTAATCAGCCAAAAGCCAGTAAACACAGTATCTGTAAACAGTAAACAGCCAAAAGTAGAGCTAGCAATTTGTAGTAAAATGGCAGAAACAAAGATATCTGTAATTAATGTGTGTGTTTATGATAAGCACGTAAACGTGTTATTGTGTATGTGTGTGTCAATAACGCATTCATTATATCATCGGTTCGATGATCGCACGTGTGGGTACGCTCATGAATAAACAATATGGCGCGTCAGGCACTTGCACAAATGGCATATTTATATCAGTTGCTGATTTTATATCTCCGCGAGTGAATGACGTGAACTGGGAAGGTCTACGTGCTGTGTCGCGCGTTGTCACCTACTCCACTTCCAATATCTAGATTTTAGAATCTATTATTAGTACTAAGAGTTTGTATCTGCATTTGTATTACTCTTTTACGGCCAATTGCAATAATCTATCTACAGTTAAAGATAGGCCTACTAGAGTTTTGTTGTTGAATTTTATTAACATTAAACAAGTGTAGTAAAACTCAAAAAATCCGACTTCAATAAGTCATTTACATACACCAAAAAAGAGCATTTTCCTTGATTTCCTTGGAATTTCGTTATCAGATCCAGACTTGGTGGCATTGAGACCATCCCGAAATACACTCGTTCAAATAAAAAAAGGGTTTTTAAAATCAGATCAAAAGTGACAGAGAATTCGTTTAAGATACTCAACATACGTAAAACAGTTGAAGTCGAATATTTGACTTCCTTTTTTCGAAGTCGGTTGTCTGTTAAGTAACTGATCTGTAGTAGAGCTAACTATTGTGAACCTATATAAATTATTTTTCCTGGATTATCTGGAAAGTACAGAAAATTACATACCTATCACAAATTGTGAATTTATAATACCTGTTTTTTTCCAAAAATTACCATTACTTGATATCAATGATATTTAACACTTAAGCTACGCCTATAATAATGTTAAACATAACCTCAAGCCTGTACCCCTGCACGTAGAACCAGGGCATCCGATTACCCGAATATACTACATAGTTACTCACACAATATCGCCAACCGAGCACTTATTAAACCCAGGCAACGTTGTATCTATAAAAAAATTAAAAACAATTTTTAAGTTGCCAACTCGAAAACCGAACCTAAGACCTCATGTAGTCAACGCAAACACTGGACTGGACTATAGAGATTCAACCATTGTTATTTATGCAGTAACATACATCAAAATAAATTAAAAACTTTCTCGTTTATTGATAGAATTATAAATAATGGCCTTATGGCAAACATATCCAGGGCCGGATTTAGGAGAGGGCAACTAGGACGAAAGACTCCACAAACTAGGGGCCCAAAACTAGAGACTTCGTAAAAAACTTTCGAATTCCGACTAGTAAGTACTATTGTATAATATACTAGCAATTTCACGCAGCTTCGCATGCGTAACTTGGCTTCTACTGCACCGATTTTGATGAAACAAAGCCTATGTCACTCAGGGATAATGTAGCATTCTAAGGGTGAAAGAATTTTCGAAGTCGGTCCTGTAGTTTTGGAACCTATTCATTTCAAACAAATAAAAAATTAAACATTTCCTTTTCATAATATTATTATAGCATAGACTATTACGTTTACTATTAGTAAACGTAATTTTCCTTTTCCTTTTTTTCCCCGATTTACCCTTACCTAAAGCATTTAGTACAAACATGATTACATTGTTCTTAATAGAATATTATTAGAAAACTCAACTGATTTATTATTTTCATTTATTTGGGCATTGGCATAAAATTTGACCCAGGGGCTCAACTCCTTTGTTACCCCCGAGACCGCCAGACCTCTAAATCCGGCCCTAAACATATGTATTCAATTTGTTAACTGATAACTCTTGCACCAATGATTTTATGCAACAATTAGATATGCGATTTCAAGTGGGTAATTTATTAATGTGTATGCTTACTTTCACGAGCTTCTTAACTCACGTGGTATGGATACAAATACGCCTTTACCTTGTTAGTTGGGTACGCGTATTGTAAATTAACATTACTTATCTCAAGGTACAACCGTGCAGTATTCAATGAGATTAACGGTAAAGTCTTACTATCACGATAAAGATATAGGTATCTATCTACACGCCCATATCCCCGAAGTGGTAGGCAGAGGCATAACCAAGGCGCCCACGACTATCCGAAGACACTAAGTCTTACAATGTGATAGGTGACAAGCCTATCGCCAACCTGTCACACATCCAATCCTGGGCTACGCTATTTTTTATTTAAAAAAAATTAAAATATTCCTTTTTTTTATTTTTTTTGTTGCCCGAGCCGGGGATCGAACCTGGGACCTCAAGAAGTCAAGTCTGACACCGGACAGCTAGACAACAAATGTGATAAACGTTAACGTTAAATACCTATGTTAAATTAAAAAAAAGGGCGGATAAAAGACATTTTAATGTGAAAGAAGGGATGTAGATATCCGGGGAGACCTAGTTTAACAATTCGTAATAAAACAGTTTTAACCGAGTTTTGTGTTAGGAATCACCAACAGGGATTTTAGGAAGCTAGGTAGGTCAGTCAAGATTGTGTCACTTGGCACTCAATACTCTATTACCCTATCATAGACTTAGCGTTAAGCTATTTATGTGAAAATTGTCATCTTTCTACAAAACATTGTAAATCGATCTCTAGTGTAACAACGCTTGATCACATTGGCCCATTCGTGTTATTAGTCTCACAAAAAATTCAATAAAATCTTTATCTGTCACATACACTTTTCGAATGTTTAGCACATTACATTTGGACCTGTTTACCCTGTAATTAGATTTTAATTTATCAAGAAAAACATTATAACCATTTAAATTTTAATTAACACATCTGAAATTTTTAAATCACGCTGTGGTTGAGTAGGTTAGTTAGACTTTTTAGAATTTTTTCACAAAGAAAAACTTAAAGGTCAAGTTAAAACCATTAAATTAATTACCAATATATCTTTACCTCCCTACGAGGTACATTATCTTTTAGTTTTAAACCTAGGTTTAAAGTTATAATTAAATACATTTGTGTTTTACATTTCTTGAAATGTTGAATCACGTTGTTATAAAACCCACGTTGCTAACATTGTGGGTTTTAACTTCAACAGACTTTATTTACTTATTTAACACTTTATTTTACACACAATAGAGAAAAAACGAAAGAACACAAATAATGAATACGGTGCAAAAGGCGAGCTTCAACAAGATATATCTGACAGCTAACCTAAGATAGAGAAAAAGAACACAAATGAAACTTTATTTTACAAAACTTCGAATTCCATAGACTTATTAAATAGGGATTGTCGCCCTCGTTCAAAAAATACGTTTTGATATTTTGTGCCGCAAACAATTTACAAACTATATTATCAAAATTAAATTTATATGTTTATTATAAACAAAATTTGTGTATCTAAATGTAAATTTTGCTTAATGCTAGCTGGAATTCCATAATGTAATTGCATTGTAGAGTCAACAACGCTGACACTAGAAAGACTTATTAGAAATCAACGTTACGTTAAGAAAATTTAACAAACTCAACTATCATTTAATTAACGATTATAATCATGTGTGTTTCACTCTAGATTTATCTGATGTATTAATATGGACGTTGCATCATGAACTAGAAAGCCAAGTACGTTTCGAGTTGTGCAACAGTGTGCGGCGCCCGCGCTGGTGGCGCCAAGCCAGCGGACCACGGCCGTTTAATTGGAAGACAATCTATTTTTGTTTTAATAGTCGTGGCGAACTTCACACATTAGTGCTAATTGAAACACCAATGTAATAGAATTATAGCAAATAATAAGCCCTCTACATACGTTCGGAGTAATTGCGTACGGAAAATAAAAACGCTGTTTCGAATGCCGCAAATCCAAACAAGTAGGTATGTAGACTATCAACATATGTTAGTAATTTTATCCTGCAAATTTCAAATGGATTTTGCTATGGCAGCTGAAATGGAATGAAAATGGAATTAAAAGGATTGAAATATAAAATTTTCGTATCAATTTAAAGAACTCGAGAACTATTTGTCAGATCTTGATTAAACTTTTCACAGAACACATCTGTCATGACCTATTTTTCTAAAAAATAACTATCATAAGCTATTTATTCGTTATCGTCCAACATAAAAAGAAACCTCCAGCCAAATTGACAAACTACTATTTGGGGTAGAGTCGGGTGAAGGATAACGCACACTTAGACGGGCCGTATCGCAACACAATACTTAATCCGTCTAGATCGCTTTAATACATTCTGTATGAAGCATACACATTATGCCGAGCCGCATCAAGGCATATACTTTCTATATTATTTACTAAACACACAATAAAAAAAATTGAAATATCATTTAAAAACCTCCAAGTTTTGTAAACATTTGTAGCATACTTAGGCCATCTAAGTCAAGTGATTTTATTAATATTTTGTTGCAAAAAAAAATCAGACAGAGTTTAGCACAAAACAATCTACATTTGTAAAAGACGTGGCGCATCTTTTTAAATCACTAATAAACGTGGTAATACTAATTGAAACATCATCGTGATAGAATTCACGCAAACAAAAATACGATGAAATATTGTGAAATAAGAGTGTTTAGTGAAAAAAATCTATGTTTATGTTTATTTACTTGTATTTAGTAGCGTAGATACATCTTAGGTCTTACATTCTATAGGTACATAGTGCTTACTGCTATACCTATTATTGGCATGCAAATAATTATAATATTACTGTTTTAAAAGACGTTAAATTTTCCCACAAATTATTACATTTAAATTAGATTAAATAACAATATTAGCTACAAATAATTACATGCTATCGATTAATGTCAAAGAAATATTATTAGGCACATATCTTCAAAATAATAATTCATAATAATAAATCTAATCCACAAATAAAAAAATATCTATGCCAAACTACATTTTAGTGCGTACGTTATTTTTTCTTTATTTCTTGATTCCACACATATCCCAACCTTGACCGATATTGTTACATTATGTTAATAATTTGCTGGTATCTTGGTCAAGAATACAAAATGTCGTCCCCCCCCCCCGATTCCAATTTGCAATTTGCATGAAATTGAGATAAAACAGTTATCAAATTAATAAAGAAATTCCAGTATTAATATTTACACACTACAATGTGGTAAAATATATTGGTCAACTAAAATATTTCATAACAATTTCTATAACACAGTATAACGCAAATAAATATAATTTGAGTTCCATTTCTTTACATTTCAGGATTGGTAAAACTGTTTTTTTTACGAACATGACGTCAGTGTCCTGAAGAACAAATTCCACATTCCAGAATTAAAAGTCGACTAATCAGTAAACTTAGTGACTCCAGAAACACCGAATCTCAGGATGATAGATAACGTCTATTTCTTCGGTTCCTTGCCATATCCGTCTTCTTGCCTTTCTACACCTTAAAAAATAGAAAGCGGATAGTTGACGTGTCTGTGTCTGCTTACACAAGCATATTTGTTTGTGGCATCATTACTCCGAAACGAATAGATCGATTTCAATGCGGATTTCTTTTTTTGAAAGCTAACGTGATCGAGATCTTTAGGTTATGTTTTGTAGGGGGTTATTAAATATTTTTAACTTTAAGATTATCTTGAATTGAATTTCATTTTCAAGATATCTGTTTTAATTATAAAGGCGTTTGCAGCCTTGACAATATACCGTATCTAATCTAATCTACTTTTATATTAGGTACGTATTGTTTTATGCGAATATTTAACATGTTATTGTGCAGGATTGATAAGCAAAGGTTAAGTGTCTACATCACCGAGTAAATAATCAGATAGTTCACTACATAGTCATATACTTTCATAACACATCTTATATTGCCTGGCACGATCAAATGATGTGATCCTAATTTACTAAAAAAAATACTACTTCAAATATAATTAGAAATGTATAGCTGCAATCAGTTATTTTTATAGCTTGTATAAGCAAACTGTAAAAATAGCTGGTTGCAACTATATAGTAATTTGATATTTTTAAAGTTTTATGGTAATCTTTTTGATACATACCGCACAGCAGTACAAATATTGTTAACCGGATCAATGGTATCTTAAAGTAACCATATTTTAACCGACTTATTAATTATTTGCTTTCTTTTGGTGTTCTTTCTACGTGATTACTGGACCAATAGCTTATGAGCTTTTATGTTTTTTTCGAAAGGTAGTTAGTTATGATTCAGATGTGGTGTCCCATTTAAATTTGTTCTAGTTCATTAGTTACATTTAAGAATACATTTTTCTATACTTGACGGTGTCGTTACGAAATCAAAGGTGTTTTTTTTTCTGTGCTTATATTATTTAATGCCACACAATATTGAAGGTATTTAGACTAAAAAAATCTTACTACGTTTGAATACGTACATCCTTGAATTATATTTACATACGAGTATATACTCGTACAAACGTACAATGATACTGTTTGGTAAAAGTCGGTTAATGGTTATACTTACATAGCTATAATATGATCGACATCATATTAAGATATATACCGTATATACTAACCACTCGACTACCGAGAGGTCGAAGTATTGCAACATGTGAACTCTCTGTATGCCTTCACTCGTGAGTTTGCGTCATCGCGTCATCAGTCAGAATCAAGAGTCCCTCAAGCGGATGTAGATAACATTACACTGTGTTGACATGATTCGTACGAGTCCGAACCCACATGTCTCACGATAACGTGAGAAAATTCCCTGACATCCTAAAAAATACCATGAAACGGTAAACACCACTAGCCGCATACATAAAACTCTAACTTGATTAAAATTGTTTTTTTTTCTGAAGTGAAAACTTCTTTAGCGGCGTTGCGCACTTTTTTTGGAATGGGTAAATTCCAAACTCGCGTCAGGACACGTGACCTGATACGTAAGACAAAAATTCGTAAGACGGCGCAACCTTTTTATGTGAGAGGTCAGCGGCACGTCTCTGCTGATGGTAAGAGACAACTGCGGCCTATCACCATAGATGTTATATGTGCGTCTCTGTCCAGTGACAGAGATCTTTAAGCTCTTGTACAAGTCTACCGGCTACCCTACCCTCCGGACCTGAACATGGGAGAGTCATTATGATGGCAGCTTTACGTACAGTCGTAGATTTCTACGCGGGTAAATTGGTTTACAGCACTTTTTTATGATATTGGAAGGCAAACAAGCAGACGGATTTCCTGGTGGTAAGAAATTCACGCCGCCTAGAGACACCAAAAATGGTAATGGTGCGTTGCCAACCTGAGGCCGGAATGTTAGATAAAGTAAGTTACCGGCTACTGTACCCTCCGAACCGGAAGACGTCATGACGTTATGGCGGCAGGAATAGGTAAAGCGGTGGTACCAATCGGGGAGAGTCGCTGCGAAACTCTACCATCCAATCAAATGTCACGGTGTTAGTGACGGTAAGCCTATGCTAGCCTTTTACGAGCAGCACGGGAGCTCTACACGTGTATTTCCCTACCTAACTCCTAAACGAATGGTAGGTAATGGTAGGTAATTCCCGACCCGGAAATCGAACACCTGGATCGCTAGACCACACACACATACATCACATATGTGTTAAAAATCACGTAAGTAAAACGGATGTTACCGTTACCACTACGTTGTACGTCATCCTGACGAATTACAAGCAGATTAGTCTGGTACCACTTAATTGGAGATTAAATACGCTGCAATGCATTAAATTCATTTAGATGTGAATAAATTTATTGTATCTGGACTATATAACCGACGAAAGTACAAACAATACAGATAACAAATAGTTAACATGGTTGGACTTCCAGGTCAGATGAGTGGGTAATTAAAAAATATATTAAGTATAATTAATAATATACAATTATCACTGATGCTAAACAGTTACTTTGTTTTACTAATTGCCAAACAATTTGACCGAGCTCCGTGAAATTTTATGCCACACAGTGAACATATTTAGTATATATGAAATTGTATAATACCTTTATCTTTGGAAACCTCTTCCTGTCTGTAACAAAAAATACAAATAAATAGTAGATTAGAAACGGTTTGCTTTGCTTTTCTTACTTATCACATGCGCTCACTCGTCAGTTCCATGTTTTGGTCTGGAGTGTAGGCTACCTGAATACTCTTGTTAGAAGTGTACTTCACGCCCATATCCCGGAAGAGGAAGGCAGAGGCACAACCAGGGCACCCATGACTAGCTGAAAACACTAAGTTCCACAATGTGATAGGTGGCAAGCCTATTGCCAACCGGGCATATATCCAATCTCGAGCAACAATTTAGTAGAAAATTGGAAAATCCAAATTTTCTTTTTGTTGCCCAACTTATACTTAACACTATGTAGAATATACTACCTGCATCCTGCCAGGCAGCTCGCAAAATGCGAGAATAGGCTTACTGTAGCTAACACTGTGACATCTGACTATAGTAGAGAATCGCAGAGACTCGCCTGGATTGGTACCACAGCCTTCCCTATTCCTGTCGCCATAACTTCAGTGCTTGCCGTTGTCGTATTCCAGTTCGGAGGGTTAAGCGGGTAAACTTACTTTTGCTCGAGGCCTAACATCCCGCATTCAGGTTGCCAACGCACCATTACCACCTTTGGTGTCTCTAGGCGGTGTGAATTTCTTACCATCAGGAAATCCGTCTGCTCCTTTGCCTTACAATATAACAAAAAAAAACAGGAAATTCGTCAGCTTGTTTGTGTTCCAATTTCAACAAAACGTTGTTAAACAATTTAGCACACAAGTTGAGTTAATGAAGATAAGAGGTTTTCACATAAGTTTGGGTCAGGCTGCTGGTGAGTGGAAACCAGTTTGGCGACCGCGCCTGTCCGTGGGCGTCCACTGCAGAACTCGATCTTGGTGATATACCTACTCCAACGTTTCTACAACATAGCATTACATTTCACGGTTTTATAAAATACTAACTGACCCAGCAAACTTCGTATCGCTTGACATAATTGCTTCGATAGTAGCGCAGTCTGTCGGATTCAACGTGAAACATTCCAAAATCAACAACTACTTATTATTAAATAAAATCTAGGAGACCAAATTGTGAATCTATTCTCGAATAACGTTGAATACACACAACAAATTTCATCAAAATCCGTCCAGTCGTCTAGAAGGAGTTCAGTGACAGACACACGAACACAAGAATTAAGACTAGCTGAGCCGGCAGACCTCGTTCTGCAATTTTTTTTTGGCTGTGATTCACCCTTTTTACTTAAGGGTATGAAAAATAGATGTTGGCCGATTCTCAGACCTACTCAATATGCTCACAAAATTTTATGTAAATCGGTCAAGACGTTTCGTAGAAGTACGGGAACGAACATTGTGACACGAGAATTTTATATAAAAGACTAGCTGATCCGGCAAACGTTGTTTTGCCATATAACTAATTAAATGACGATTGATCAGTTATCGACTCGGGATAAAAAATGATTAAGTTACTAAAATGACTATTAAAAAATAGGGGTTGGTGATAAAAGGGTGAAAATTTAGGGTTGTAAGTACTTTTATATGCTGTATCATAATAAAATAAAAACAAAAAATGTTTTCTGGAAATTACAAAAAAAATTTAGGGGTGGACCACCCTTAACATTTAGGGGGATGAAAAATAGATGTTGGCCGATTCTCAGACCTACTCAATATGCTCACAAAATTTTGTGAGAATCGGTCAAGCCGTTTCGGTGGAGTTCAAGTTCGAACCACGTGACACGATTTTATATATTAGATGTAGACATACTCTTCATCCATTATCCAGTAAAATTATTATTTTTTATGAACTAAATGTTAATAATTCGTTAGTATTGTGTTTTAAGTGTACCTAAAATGACATATCCGATTCCAATTTCCAATTTGCATGAAATCGAGATTCAAGAGTAATTCCTTTGATTTTGGATATTTTTTTATTAAAAGGCACAGAAGCGAACGGATATATTTTTTTGAAAGGCACATAGGCAAATGGATATTTTGAAAGAAAGTGGTTGATGTGAAACGAATGGTAATATGTAAAATTAGCTAAACATACATACAATGCGAACGTGAACGGTTTGAGGTACACAAGGAGATCTAGTTTTACACTTCATGTGCCAATCGCTTTCGTATCCGTAGGTAGTGTCTGGTCTCCCAAACCAGCAAAGTACGACAAGAGTAATAAATGTGGAGCTAAGGTCTCTAATGATACTCTCGCTGCCTACTTCGTAAGCAACTTGATGAGAAGATATTTAGGTAAGATCTTAGCAAAAAAAGTTATTTAAAAAGTACGTAATTATGATCGATTTACTGGTTGTAAGACTGCGTCACCTATTTCTGCCACCATAAGGGCAGACTCATTTCTTTCACAGGATAGCAACGCACTTATTATATTTTGTGTCTAAAGGTGACGACTGCCTCTTAACATCAGGAGAGTTAAGATGTTGTTCCCTCTCTTCTCACATAAAAAAAGTGTAAAGACCATTGTAGATTCCTGGTAAACCTTAAGTCAAAGGTCCGAAGCGCAGTGTTAGCCATATCTATGAGACAGGAACCCCGCGCTACATAGGCCACGAAAGCATACATTAGGATGTTGGTTAGGCTGTGCTTCACAAAAACCAATTAGGTGTACCTATCATATACAAGTGCCACATGTTTCATTATTGTCTAAAGAGGCAGCAAATTTGGAGAAGTTCATCATCTTCAGCTGCAGATAATTTAAAAAAAGATAATTTATACCCTCGAAATGGAAGGCAGATGCACCATCGGGGCAAGGGCCACGACCAGCCAAAGACACTAAATCCCACAATGAGTAGGGTGGTAAGCCTATCGCCAACCGGGCAAGTATCTGATACCGGCAACTTTATTGTTATTAGAAAATTAAAAACACACTTTTTATTTTTTGTTGCCTGACCCGCGGATCAAACCTGGGACCTCAAGAAGTCACACTATGACACAGCTAAAGACATTACATCCTTACCTTTCTTTCTTTCTTTAGGTTTTGGCAATCTCGTTAGTATTTTGCTATTAGTCAAGTAGAATTTGGCATCAAATTTTATATCAATTATAATTAGTCATCAGTCATAAGTCGGCAGTAAGTCATGTCAGGCTCTTGGGTAAAGCGGTGGCCTTTTTACACAAGCTCATGTAATGTGATTTGGCGGTAACGAGGAAATATACGATACGCTAATTTCTTCATGATTATTTCATTTGTGCACTTTCACTGAATAAAATTGTACAAAATGTCACCAAAATTGACTAATTTCACTCAATATTATCTCGAAATTCTATGAAAAAACTTCAACCATCTTTTCTCTCGATGGCGCCAAAACTCCATCCTTACCTTGATATTATAAGTATTGTGGATATATTACCATCAGAAAATACGTTTGTTTGTTTGCATCCTTTTATTATGTATTCAAAAAAATACGCATGCAAACTCACTACTAAAAGTCTACACGTGACTGCATGAGTGACAGCAACGCCGTAACAGTCATGTATAATGTGTTAAGTGTTAGTAAATATTTTTTTCATCACAAGCGAAGAAGAAGAACAAACACTTTTTTCGAAAAGCTTCTTATATAGGAAAATAAGTATATAAAGTTATTTTAAAGCTAGCATACAATAGCTTATAAATTCCAATGAAATTTTGACTGTGACTGTACCTAAAATACATCATAGGTAATAATAATTAAGCATATTTGTAATAATAACATATATATAATTAGACAATGCAAATTTCAGTTTCGTATGTTATTAACTTATTTATATAAAAAGAAATCAGTGTGTTTTTAATTATATTTGATATTTACGATGTTAATTGATTATGACACGTTTAAAACAATAATTAAAAGTCTTAGATTATCTTGTTAAATATTTATATTGATTAGCAAACATAATGTAACAAAGTAGGTATAAGTACCTAATTAAAATAAAATAAGGTTTTTTTAATTATCTTATGTTCGTAATTATTCTTATACATCTAATAAGCCTGCGTTTACAAATACCTAAATTGAACTACATATTTTCATAAAATCAGAAATGTTTACAAATCCCAACAATATCTGTAGTGTAGCTTTTCTTTTTCTTTCTTTCTTTAGGTTTTGGCCTTCACGTTAGCATTTTGTCATTAGTCAAGTAGAAATTTGCATCAAATTTTATATAAATTTTAATCAATTATAATTAGTCATCAGTCATAAGTCGTTAGTAAGTCATAGCTCTTGGGTAAAGCGGTGGCCTCATTACTCAAGCTCATGTAATGAGATTTGGCGGCAACAAGGAAATACACGATACGTTAATTTCTTCATGATTATTTCATTTGTGCACTTTCACTGATCAAAATTGTACAAAATGCCATCATAATTGACTAATTTCACTTAATATTAACACGACATTCAATAATCATGAAAAAACTTCGACCATCTTTTCTCTCGATGGCGCCAAAACTCGTAGTGTAGGTGTGAACGTCCGCTGTAAAAAAATCCTACTCGAAATCGGTCCGTTCGTTTAAGAGTTAGGTATGATGCACACACACGAGAGACACGTCAAACTTCTAACATCTCTTTCCATCGGGGATTATAAAAACTTATAGGCAAATACCTACCGAATTATCAAATATGTCTCCAAAAGGAGCCTATTTTTAACTATCAAACTTGCACTTGTCACCTTATTATTTCCTTAGCTATAATTATATCAACTCTCTGAAGCCTAAACTGGATGTCGCCCAATTATTATGTTTCTGTTAGAATTAAAACTACGTTTTATAGATATTTTTCATGTTCTTTAGGAACAAATTGTTTGAGGGTAGCCAAGTGAGATTTTTCATATTAAAAAGAGAGGTAACACCCACTCACTTACTAGAAAAAATGCTACAGTTCATCCAGGTTAAAGCATCAATATCTCTCTTACCCCTGAATCCTAAAGATATATTGTTAGTTTTTGCTGTCGTCCTGCCCAGGAAAGTTGTCTGGTATGCGGTCTACATTAAAATGCACTTTTACTTGGTATTAGAAAAACAGGAAATATATTCAGACACCCGTATCTATTAGTTGAAACCAGAAAACCTTTAAAACCTTCCAAGGAAAAGATGAAAAAATATACCGATAAATACTTAACATCAGGAAAGCAGCCTACCTTCTTGAGTATGAATTTACTGTTTAATGCCATTAAAATAGAATCTTCAAACAATACATAGAAACTCAAGTGTAAAATTTATCGGTATCTACAAAAAAAGAATTCCATTAAACTCTTAGCTATTTACCGAGACGCCATCGCAGGTTGTAATTTTATTGAAGCTTAGGTAGGTCCATTTGAGAGTTAACAAAAAATAAGGTGGCAATAAAAGGACGGAAACCCATTGTTTGATGTCATTTTGGTATCAAGAATTCTAAAAAAAGTAAGGGATCGTTCCATAGAATCGAGCGGCGTGGAATACAATGAGGCCTTTGTGATCGCAGGCGCCGAATGGTCTGGCGGGTCTGGCGGCGCACGAGGCGCAGCGACGCCGCTACGTCTGGGTACGCGCACGCTCGCCCGATAGCGCTTTGTTAAGCTGAGTTCACACTATGGCTATGTTTTTTTTATAATAAGAGATTGCTAACAACATTCGCCTATATACACCATAGACATCAATTACGCTTGCAAGTTTGTTAGCTATCCTACGGAATATAACAATGGTCTTGACACTATGAGTAGGTAAGGCTGTGGTTTTAGCTACCCTACCGTCCATCACGACATAAAACAATGGTCTTGATACTATGCCAGCAGGAGTAGGTAAGGTTGTGATTCCAAATCGGTTTGATCATATCTTTTTAACTAGTTTTGACTGACTGCATTTGTGGAATAATCCAGTAACTTAAATTGCTAGATTCCCATCCCGAATCCAACAGATTTTCATGACAGATTTATTCTTTATGCACATGCAAAAAATATATTAACAAATATCAAACAGATATAGTATACATAAGTGCCAGTCTAGTATACATAAGTGCACAAACCTCTAAGGAAAAATGTTGCACTATGACATTACACATCGCAAATTCAATGCATACAAACAAGGGTCTGTGTGTACGCAGTGTGCACCGCTGCTTTAAAAAATTGGAAACCACTTTTAAGTTCTTTTAATAACATTTTCATTCTTTTAAATGCTAGAGTTTAGCGAACAAGCTCACGGCTCTCCTGATGGGAAGTGACAACTGCGACCTATAAACACTATCGATGTGTCGTTGTCCTGAGGCTGGGATGGAATGTCTATTGTGCAAGTTTACCGGCTACCCAACCCACTAGACTGGAACATGAAAGAGTCATTATGAAGGCAAAAATAAGTAGGGTCGTGGAACTCTACCCGGGCGAGTTGCTGTCAGCCTCTAAGTCTCTAAGTCTAAGTAAGCCTCTGTAAGTGGTCTAGTTGGTAATGACCTATTTAACCAGTGCTCGCCTCTTACGAGCTGCCTGGCAAAAAGGCAGATGGTATATTCTACTTAGTGGACCCAGACTAATAAAGGGTACCAATGTGTACAGTGATTGCAAAAATATCTGACATTAATGTCACAATATGCTGTCTAATTTTACCTTTAGAAGGTAAATAATCACAAATTACGACACAATTAATAGTAGAAGGTGCAATGTTTTCTAGGACAAAAGCAAATGTCGATTTATGTCTAGTTAGTAGCCGTAGTGTTACCAGTGTCAATTTAAACACCTGAGCCCTTGCCATGAGTTTACGGCTTGTCAAGTTTACTATACTCGCTACCGTCTCTGTAAATTATTTGTATGAAAACTTTGAACAGCGCCTCTATTAGCAACTAAGCGAAGCACATTTTTAGACCGAATATATCATAGATTTCGACACGTACCTTACCGAACGTAATATATACAAACTCATGGTAAAAGCTCTGCACTCTCTCTCACAGACATTTAGTGTATACACTGAGTATGATGTAAAGTGTCGTGGTTTAAACTATGCTTTATACCGATTTATGTCGTGTTCAATTACCGACATCAATGTTTAAATAAGTACCTTGTCTTTGTAATGGAGTTGAAAGACAAACAATAGGTAAGTCTCAGAGAAGGTAAATATCTATTTTCGTCACAGGCATTTTCGACAATTTTTACCCCTGGCTCTTGCGAGTCTAGTTTTTCGATCTAGAAAAAATTCAAAGAATTCACATTCTAGGCTTTCACATATTTCACAATATTGTAACATGTAAGTACCAACTTATTTTAGATTTTTGTGTTATCTCAACCGACCTCACCCTGCCGATCTTACGTTATATCTTATTTTATTCTGGCGCGATAGTGACACGTTTATATAAAGGTCCGGAGGGTAGGGTATCTGGTCGAGTTTCAGATTAAAGACTAACACCCCTTCCACAGGACAGCAGCGCACCTTGTAACATCTATGGTATCTATAGCCCATGGTTCTCCCTTACCCCTGTGCCTGTTCGCTGACCTGTCACATAAAAAATAGGTGGATTTCATGGAGATAAGAAATACACGTCGTCTACAAACACCAAAGATTGTAATGGTGCGTTGTCAACCTGATGCTGGGTTGTCAAGCTTATCGTAATTAACCGGCTTCCCCAATATACAGACCAGAACAATACAAAGGTCCCCAATCCTGATGCCGTCGCTAAGCCCTATCACCTAGTTGCGGTCTCGGCAATGGTGACAGATTAGGTAGGTACAAAGAAATATCTAATAGGCAGTTTCTTCTAAGGTAAGTATTGGGTTTTTTACAGGTTTTAAATTCGAAGCCAGACATTAACTTCGTTTAATAAAAGTTTTCTGTTTAATAAAACTAGTGGTCGCCCATTGGTCGAGATTCGACCACAATAAATTTTAATATCTTGTTGATAAAAACGCCATCTACATTTCTCAAGACCAACTACTAAACTTTATGAATAGTTATTGCGCCATCTGTGATCTTTTATCGTTATCATCAATATATTTGTTTGTGTGTGTCAAACGCATGGTAGTGTGGGTAATGTTTTATTTATTGAATTAATGTACTTTATAAGCATTATTATTGAAAAATATTAGCGTACTGCACTTCTCCTACATATAATTCATAAACTATGTAAGTGTGCCAAATTTAATGCTCCTGTGTCTGTGCAATTTTCGTAAAAAGGGGTTGAAAGTTTTGGCATCACGTAATATATTAATATATAGATAGTAAATGTTTTGAAAGTATAATTTGCCTCCAGCTAGATGTTCAAATATAAGAAACTAGACGCTTACCCGCTACTTTGTAAGTGCAGAATACAATTTTTCATCCCCCTTTAGAGATTTTTTTAAAGTAATCTGTATTTGAAAGCGGGTCTATAACTATCTGCATATCAAATTTCATCAAAATCGTTTCAATAGTTTAGCTGTGAAAACGTAGCAGATGAACAGATTCGTCTGATATTTCGTATTTATGTATCAAACAAACGACTATCGATATCTCACAGGAAATTAAAACAAAGTCTAGTGGAGAT
This sequence comes from Calephelis virginiensis, assembly GCA_002245475.1. NCBI lineage: Eukaryota > Metazoa > Arthropoda > Insecta > Lepidoptera > Riodinidae > Calephelis > Calephelis virginiensis. Next base: position 541,783 of record NJDC01058124.1, read on the forward strand.
AGAATAAGTTCAACCACTGCCACTGCCGAAGTCTAACGGCACCGTTTTATGAATTTTATGGTACAGGTTTTGTACCTGTGTTATAACAAAAATTTTACCCTTACTCGGCTTTACAAAAACATAACTCTTTAAAATTTTAAATAAGTAGAGTCCTGTGTAAACAAAATTCATGCTAAGTAAAAATTTTGTTTATAAAATCTGTTACAGATACCTACATTGTTATGAATATTTACCTAAATCTATAATATAGTAATCTATAATATAACAAATCTATAATATAATCGCCTCTGTGGTCTAGCGGTTCAGTTGTTGGACTTGACTGCATGAGGACCCGGGTTCGAATCCCGGGTCGGGCAACAAAAAGAAAATTGGGTTTTTCCAAATTTTCTAATAAAAAAAAATGTTGCTCGAGATAGGATATGTGCCCGGTTGGCGATAGGCTGGTGTGATAGGTCCACAATGTGATAGGTGGCACCTATCACATTGTGGGACTTAGTATCTTCGGCTAGTCGTGGGTGCCCTGGTTGTTCCTCTGCCTACCTCTTCGGGGATATGGGCGTGAAGATACTTTTTTTTATAATATAAAAATGAATTGCTAAATGTGTTGAAAATCAATATGGCTGATTCTTTTTTTGTTAGAATGTTCTTATGAAGAGAAACCCAAGAAACCCGGGAAAATTGCAAAAAAATCAATACTTTATTTTTTCCCATGCAAACTGAACGGATGGAACGAAGTTCGCCTGGACAGCTAGGTAGTAAAAGATATTTAAAAATATGAATAGGTTTGGTAGAAATAAGTTACGAACAATATTTCAATATTAGTTTTGTCTATAGTTCTTACGATGTAAACTAATGTTATTAATTTTAGTATAAGTTTACTTATGACAGAAAATTATTTATAAAAATATTATATAAATTGCTACATTCAAATATATAGTTATGTATCTAGCAGTGCAATCAAAAAGTTTGTTCCTAAATATTTCGTAATAAGTGCAATATCCATCGACGATATCATCAAGCTAGGCATAAAGAGCACTTTTTCTGTAGATTGTAGGTACCTAAACATAGATAGTTATGGCAATCATTAACTTTCTTATTATTTTAAAGACTTTTGGTCCTGCTAACTATAAGATTTTTATGGAAAAGAAAAATTTAATATCTTTTTTTTTTATATAGAGGAGGAGGCAAACGAGCAAGTGGGTCACCTGATGGAAAGTGATCACCTCCGCCCACGGACATCCGCAACACCAGGAGTATCACAGATGCGTTGCCGACCTTTAAGGAATGAGTACGCTCTTTTCTTGAAGGTTCGTAAGTCATAATCGTTTGGGAATACCGCCCTCCGTAACTGATTCCACATCTTAGATTACATAGTCCAAAACAAGATACTAGGTACTAGATGGTACCCAAGGACACCTGAAGAATGACACAAATAAATAATGTAATCAATAATATAATAAAAGTATATTCATGCCCAAAACCCCGAAGAGGTAGCCGACTAGCCGAAAAGACTTAAGTCAAACAATGTGATAGATAGTAAGCCTATCGCTAACCGGGTACATGTAAAATCCCGTGCAACATTTTTTTTCAGAAAATTGGAAAAACCATATTTCTATTTTGTTGCCCGACCCGGGAATCGAACCCGGGATCTCATGCGATCAAGTCCAACACCTGGACCGCTAGATCACAGAGACGATAATTTAATAATGAAATGTAGGTAATTTTTGATATAAGTATTTTTAAGGCAAAAGTCAGCAAACAAGCACACGTTTTAGATGATGGTAAGAGATAACCGCAGCCTGTAGACACAATAGATGTGATATTGTAGGTGCGTCGTTTACATTAAAAACTTCAGAACTTTTTTATTGGTTTGAGTTAAAAATATTCCAATTTGTAACCATATTTGATAAACAAATAATTTCAATTTGAGATAATATTACGTCACGATCAAGCTGTAAAACGAGAACATTTTCTATTAAACATTTTTATAAGCTTTCTTTTTCTTCTTTTGTTTTTACAAGTCACACAAATTGAATCTAACCCCAAAGTAAGCAAACTATGTGCTTGTGTTTTGGGTGTTAGTCAACGATTATAATACATGGAAATACTTAAATAGATATCAGCATAAATTTAATAAACACCCAGACCCGGAAATGCAGACATCTAAATGTTTATCACATAAATGCCAGCCCCAGTCGGGGATCGAACCCGAGCCTCGCGGTTGATCGGTTTAGTTAGGCATGTACGCTAGCCACTTGACTAACGAGGCTGTCAATTTATGGGCTTTGGTTGTTATTTAGATGGACTTGTGAATACTTAATCAGTAAAGGATATCCTGTTTTCACTAGAATTTCTCTAAGTCCTAAATAAATGCTATCGTAGACTACGCATGCGTTCCAACCAACCGGAGTTGAATCACCCATTTTGAATTACAAATTCCTAACTGCTATGTATATGTCTTCTCTGGGGGAGCTATGCCGATGTAAGCATTATATTTTTTTTACAAAAGAAGAGCATACGAGCAATTTATAAGTTAGGCCCAAGAGTTTCCCTGAGAGAAAAATTCAAAGAAATTAATATTCTGTCATTTCCCAGTATACCTATCTTTTAAAATTTAATATATTATGTTCAAAAGAATTTATATTTATTTTAAAGAAATTGTGATATACATCATGTAAATACGAGAAATAAAATCAATCTTTCTGTACATGTTTCCCGTCTCCACCGAGTTAGCCATTCTTTCACGGGCCAATGTATACGCTCTTTTACAATAAACTTCTCGATTATATGAAAGACCTGCCATTGAATATATTTAAAAAATGTGTCAAAGTGAAATTGTTTAAAAAAGGATACTATACCATTGCTGAATATCTACCGGATAAGAGTATTTGGGATGAATTGCTCCTCATACCAATCTCTTACTAGTAATAATGTGTGACATAATAATAATGAATATGTAATATGTATAGAATAAGGAAAAAAAGACAAGCCTGCTGAGTTTGTTGCCGGATCTTCTCAGTGTGTGGCCGCGTTTCGGACCGGTGGTTTTTTTTTGGAATGACTAATGTGTTGCCAACCTCGCGGTTTTTACAACTTCACCGGGCTTTGTGGGCCGAGTAGAGTGCTCAGCCCGAGACATCGTTATTTAGATTGATTGGACTGTTCCCTACAACGCCAGCAACAAGGGCTGTCTCTCGTGAGACCGTACCTCGACTTGGTGCTGCGTTATGGTTACTGGGTGGACTAGGTGGAGGAATAGTGGCGGCTCGTCGCTCGGCGTTTGGCGCCGGGCGCAAGACGACTGGTATCTTTAGATAGGTAGTGTGATAACACAAAGATACCTAAGTACCTACCAAAACATTTTTGCACAAACAGAAGCTTATTAATTAAAATATTATCTGTTTGCCCGCGACTACTTCAGCGGAGAATAGATACGGTTTTCATATAAACATCAATCCCCTGTTAAAGTCCGATAGGGTTTGTGTTTTTATTTAAAAAAAATAGGCTAGAGGCTAGGTTTCAATCTTCAGCCATATTCCTATCAAATTTCGTCAAAATCTGTTTAGCAGCTCAACCTTGAAAATGCAACAGACAGACAAACTTTCGAATTTAAAATATAGATATAGATTATTATACCCATTTAATGCTATGAAATTTAAAAAAAACTAATATAATATTGGCATTTCTGAATAAATTAACTTGCAACATAGAAACCGGATCCTTTTAAAATTCCAGGCTAGGTATTGAAGATGACGATGTAACTCGAAAGTTTTGTGTTCTTGTCTAATTTAACTATTCTGATTGACGAGAATATTAGTCCAATAGATAAATGGGAAATACAAAATCAAAAATAATTTACTGCGACATTCGTGACTTTTATAGAATTCTGAACATAATAACCTATATGAATGGCGAACTAACGTCTTTGTTCTTAGTTCCTCAACTTATTAATAAACTGCCCATAAACTTAATTGACAATATTATAACCTAAAAATATAAAAAATAAACGAAAAGCGTATTTACTGAATAATTTTAAATGTTAATAAAACATAATCAATAAAATTATATGCAAGTTATTTTAGTTTTTAACAGTTTCATAGCAACATTTTTTTTAACGTTGTTCCTACTATTACCTATCTTCTCAAATTAGTAAATTAATAATGTAAATTTTTATTAGCACTATAAGTTAAACTCCTTATGGTTTTTATAGTTTTATACCTAAGTATATATTTATTTGTCATAAATTCCTTTTAAATAATGAATAAAATAAATAAAAAAACCTAAGATAAGTTATAGGGCGACTAAATATCTGTGAATAATTAAAATTAATAGGTATATTCATAGTAATATTAATGTGGAAGTCTATCGGTTAATCTTTCACGCTGAACCAATTGTGATTTGATATACATACAGGTAAAGATCCGGATTCAATCATAGGCTACCTATTTTTAAAACATCAACCCCTAAGAACTATTATGGGGAATGAAATCATATACATAGTATCATATATATATATATAATCATATACATACACTATTATTCTATGGATGCAACATTTTCTACATTGACGAAGTCGTGACTATTTAGATATTTAACTTAGATAACTTGGGCCATTACTGTGTATGTAAGTAAGTGTGTTTGTACAACTAGCAGCAATACTTATTTAAGTTTATGATTTCACATATTAGTTACATGTTGCTGCGTAATTTCTAAATACTTTCTTTAAATTATTTTAGCGAATGAATCACTCAACAAAATAAGAGTTATTCCTATTACTCTAAATTTAAAGCATAGGTATATTTGAACGTCTTGTTGGTCGTGGGGTTAGTGCATCCGCCTAACTCTACCGACTAACCGCGAGCCTTGGGTTCGATTTCCCGGAGGGCAAACATTTGTGTGATGAACATCTAAATTAGTGCATTTTCGGGCCTGGGTGTTTAATAAATTTATTCTGGTATATATGAATGTATTTCTTTGTATTAAAATCATTAACCCATAACACAAGC
>NJDC01058124.1:550225-578590 GCA_002245475.1 Calephelis virginiensis
CAATTATATTAAAATGGGTTTTCATGACAATCGTTAGTAGGCACAGGTTCATAAATATATTCGATCAAGCTCCTTTAGGTACCTACTATAGTTGTTCTGTCATTTTGAAAATATAGGTTTGACCGCCTCGTTGGTCGAGTGGCTAGCGCACACGCCTAACTACACCGACTAACCGTGAGGCTCGGGTTCGATTCCCGACGGGGGCAGGCATTTGTGTGATGAACATTTACATGTCTGCATTTACTCTGGGTGTTTATTAAATTTATTCTAGTGTCTATTTAAGTAGTATATGTATTAGTATGTTGACTAACATAATATATAACACAAGTATATAATTTGCTTACTTTGTAGTTAGATTCAATTTGTGTAACTTGTCCAGGGTTATTTATTATTATTATTATAGGTGGTAGATTTTCGCAGCAACTCGTCCGGATCAGTACCATAGCCTTACCTATTCCTGCCGCCATAACGTTAATGCTTGCCGTTGACGTGTTTCGGTTAGGAAGGTAAGGTAGCTGGTAAACTTACTTTTGCTCTAGGCCAAAGATCCCGGCCTCAGGTTGGCAACGCACCATTACCTCGTTTAGTGTCCCCAGGCGGCGTGAATTTCTTACCATCAGGAAATCCGTCTACTTGTTTGCCTTCCACTATTATAAAAAAATATAGGTGACCCGTGTTTCTCATATTGAGGCCATAGTCACTATCACCTTGACTTGTACTAGTAGTTTGGAGACTGGCTTAATTAAATATAGTACCTACCTCCCTACGTAAGTACCTCCGCTTTACCTACAGCCTCTGGAATGAAGGTGCAAATTTTTGTAGTGTTTAGATCTAGAGGTATGATAACCGTCAAAAAAGAGCCTTAGCTTTACAAATGCACTAACACTCTCTGTGGCTTTATAACTTCAGGTTTGTTATCTTTGTTTAAAACCGGTATATTACTTCATACTTGCCATCAGGCAAACCAATGTCTATTTGCCTGACGATCTTGTAATCTTGATATATGTATAATCAATAATAAATAAATATCCCAAGACAAGTTACACACATTGGATCTAACCTCAAAGTAAGCAAATTATATGCTTGTGTTATGAGTGTTAGTCAATGATACTAATACATAGAAAGTCTTATGTAGATACCAGAATTTCAATAAACACCCAAACCCAGAAATGCAGACATCTAAGCCTAAGAACTCAAGAAATACTTATTTGCAATAAATGTAATAAACACCCAGACCCGGAAATGCAGACATCTAAATGTTCATCACACAAATGCCTGTCCCCATCACGAATCGAACCCGAGCCTCACGGTTGGTCAGTGTAGTTAGGCGTGTACGCTAGTCAATCGACCAAAGAGGCGGTCTAATAATAATAAATAATAATATGCTACCAACTTGCGAAATCGGAACATAACTACTAATTTAAACCCTGTTAGCTTTATGAAATTATAAATTAGTATTGTATATGCTACATTTATCAATTTTGGTCATTTTCATTTTAAATTATTTTGTGAATAATCAGGAACCATGTATTCTTATCAGAGTTATGATTCATTACAAAAAATATTCAAATTAGCTTTTTAATCTCATTTTTTTCCCAAATACTCAAGTATACGGGAAACTTAAATATCATGGACAAAACCAATAAAAAAGCAACATTTTTCAACACAGATAACTTACATGTGAGAAAAAGTACCACTACTCTAACTTGGTAACTCCTACCATCAGGATAGTGTTATTAGTTTTCTATCGACACCCATTCAATTAAAAAAAATATTATCTTACAACATATTTATTAATTAATCAGTTTATACAACTCCCCAAACCTCTTCAAAGGCAGAGCATAGTTTAGCACAAGTCAAAGCCGCCGACAAAGGATAGTTGCTTATTGATATTACATCTTCAGAATAATCTACTTCCACCTTTCCATGCGCCATAGCACCAATAATCAAAACAATTGGTTCATCTTTTGGAACAAGTTCTCTACAATTTTGTACCATTTTCGAACTAAAGGACATCGTTATTTTCTTTACGCCCACAGGAAGATGTGATGTGACTGGGTTTTTAATCACTTTTAGCAGTTTCATGGGACCATCTGAGGCTCTTATTGCAAACTTGTGTAGCAGTTGAACTGGAACAGATATGAAAATCAACTTTTACAAAATATTTAGTAATGACAACTTTGCAGTTTGGTTTCTACCCCTTAACTTAGTTTTGAGAATCTTTGTTGTGTTGATAGAGATTAAAATGAAAGCATACTCTTGCTTTATCCATTTCCAGGTTAAGTGTGAATCATAAGCAAATTGACAAAACATACCTAGACAAAAAAAAAAGGATTATAAATGCTTTGGACACTATAATATATACATATATATATACTAGTTTATATTTTGAACATAAATGACAAACATGCAACTAATGGTTGTACTTAGAGATGTCAATTATCATCATTGATCAGAACAAGTAGAGTTTTTCCATGTACTTTTGCAACGTTTGCATAACATGGATATGTCCAGGCAGGTTACGCTATTTCCAGTTTTCTGAAAAAATCATAATAATTCCTGTTTTCTGAAAAATATAACTACTGGTGTTGTGTGGGTGGGATTAATAAATAGTTATACAAAATTTTCCGAATTCAATATTGTAACAATAATTAATGTTCTTGTATAGGCATGCAAATAATGAAAATAAGGTAAAAGAGAAATTAAATGGTAAAGACGTTAGGAGAAAGAATCCATTTTAAGTTTGCTATCTCTTTTTATCAAATTGATGGAGATAATGATTAAGGAAAAGAGAACTTAAGGAAGCTTTAAATTGTGAGCATTCAATTTAAAGTTTCCTCAAGTTCTCTTTTCAAGAAGATCTCTAAGATCAGTATTTATTTTAACTCTTTCTGTTAACTCACTAAGCTCTCAATGTAGCTAACCGGGATTAAAATTTCACTTATAAAATACTCAACTTTTAGTGACTTAGCTTTATTATTATTAGTTTGTTTTCAATATTGTAGTAAAATAATTACCATGTACCTAATATTAAACCATTAATTGATTAAAAGACAGTCGATGACTGTGGTATGTGGCCAATTAAATGTAATTAAAGCAGGTATTTTGATGTTAATAGTTGTCTAAGTTAGTATGTCTCACCTATAGGTAGGATTTAAATATACGCTGCTGCTATTTTAACATTCAATGTGAGAATATCTGACAATTGATTAAGGATAAATATAGCAGTGGATGCTATTGATTAAAATAACAAACAGTTTATAAAATATTACCAACCCATTAATCCAGCAAATCTCTTAAATGTTCTTGGTATCCTAGTCTGTGGATTTATTTCTATAAGTACATTTTTCTCTGTATGAATGTATACTTGCAACAAGCCTGCTCTGTTCAGAGGTGAATCCATCAACATAAGTAGAGACTGATGGGTAATGTCCGGCCGACAAGATCCAGGATCACGGTCATTTTTACGTAATATATTTGCATGATCATCACAATTTAATAACTCAAAACTGTTACCAGTCTGTAAAAACACAAACAAACAGTCTTAAACTACATATTTTAATTACCTACCGGTTTCACTTATAACAACAAAACTAGGTAGTTTAAATTTTAACCCTGATGTTGGTGTTACAAGCAAAACCAGCAACTTATAAAATAATAAATTATAAGTTAACAGTACAAGCATTTCTTCATTTAAAAATATGAATATTTTACTATTCAAACCCACATTGACAACCAATTTATAATTAAATCATTATTTTAAACAGTAACTTTAGTATATATCTATTTATTACAAAAACCGAGCAAGCATTAAGTCTGGTTATGCACATTACTTTTCTTAATTCTTTTGTCAGTACCTTACCATCATGTTAATAAAATAATAAAACAAATAGTTTACGTGCAGCTACTTATTTCACTAGACATTTATCTATTTTAAATTAATGCAAAAAAACCTAACCTTTACTGTCTCCAATTGAGCGTTTTCTAATATAACTATTAGACGTTTTTCTTGTTTCTTTATATGCGAAGTAACTAAATGGCGTGGTATTGGATCATATTCAAAGTCATCAGTGTTATTTGCAAGCTTCCTTTTCTTACCCATTTGCCTAAGCATACCTAAGTATTCAAATGCACTGTAGGTTATTTTTCCTTAAAATTGGTATAAAATATTACTGCACAGTTGGTAATGGTTATGTTGTCTCTTTTACTTAATGTGTTTGATTTATAATGTAATAAAATAAATTTTCAAAATACTTGAGAGTAAAAGCTCAACTTTTGTAAACAAATTGTAGGTACTGGACACACGTGGTTCTGACAGTTGCTGACATTGACAGTTGATTCAATATTTTTTTAATGATGTAGAATTAGCTAAGACCTTTGGACCATGCTGCCGCGTCTTCCGTATTAATTATTTCTTATACACTCATTAGTCGCATGTATTCCGTATTAATTATTCTTATACGGTCATTAGTCACTATTTACTAAGTGACGTCAGGGTCTTGAGTAAAGCGGTGGTCACTTTACACAAGCTCTCTTTATGAGATTTACGATACACTAATTTCTTTATGATTATTTCATTTGTGCACTTTCACTGATCAAAATTACACTAATTCCACCTAGATTAACTAATTTAACTCATAATTTACACTAAATTCAATCATTGTGAAAAAACTACGACCATCTTCATTCGCGATGGCGCCAAAACTTTAATTTTATTATTTATTAGTTAATTTATCCCTTTCTGGAGCCGGTTGAGGCCGTTAAGTCATGCTTCCATGTCTTCCGTATTAATTCTTTATTTCAGTCATTAGTCACTATCATTGAACTATTCATATTTCTATGGTCACTATTAATAAAAACATGTCTGGGTCTTGAGTAAAGCGGTGGCTTCGTTACTCAAGCCCATCTAGCGAGATTTGCCGGCAGCGAGGTATTACACGAAACACTAATTTCTTCATGATTTTACATGAACAAAATTTTACAATATGCCGCCAAAATTGACTAATTTCACTCAATATAACACGAAATTCAATAATTATGAAAAAAATACGACCACCTTCATTTACAATTGGCGCCAAACTCCACTTTTTTGTTAACTTTTCCTTTTCTGGGACCGGCTAAGACTATGCTGCCTCGTCTTCCATAACAAAGACCACATTCAGGGCCCTACCATGAAGGCTTAGAGCAGTATTATTCCCATTTTGCTAAATATCTGCCTATATAAGCAACTTTATTATATACGATTTAAAGTTGTCTTTCTCGGAGGACAATTAGTATTATTGAAATAGTACAGTGTGCCCAGTGTGAGTTTTTGAAATGATTTACTTTACTATCGCGTTTACGTTTAACGACCTTGATGTATGGGTAGTATTACATTATCAATAATATCACGATACCTTGATAATATTGATAATGTAATATGCTGTACCGCGGTATCATGATAATATCACAAGATTTCTGGAAATCTTGAAATCCACAATATTCAGGGGGCGTGGCTTCAATAATATTGAAATGAGTTATTTTATGTCAGTAATTCGCTTGCAGCCATGACGGAACAACGTATGAGTAGTGACGATGTATGACAAAATACGCATACGCTGTGTCGCTGACAGTAATGTTAACGAAGGAAATAATGACTTAAAGGAATTTATTCTCTTAAATAAAACGTGTCCAGCTCTGTGGAACCCTAAACATAAATATTTAAAAACATTTGCCGAAATCGTCCACATCACCGCCAAAGATCATTTCTTGTGTCATATTTAAGTGTTTTTTTTATATTTTAATGGAAGGCAAACTAGCAGGCAGATTTCCTGATGGTAAGAAATCCCTGCCGTCTAGAAACACCAAAGTCGGTAGTGTTGTGACTGACTGGCCGAAAGGCAGATGGTCTATTCTGCAAAAGAGTCCGGTACTTTCTCTTCTCTTTAGATTTCAACGTTAATAGAAGTATTTTATTGCTATAGTTGCTTTTCTACTGTTATCCAAGTAGAATTCGGATTAACTTAATTTTAATCGAATGTGAAACATAACTTCACTCTAATACATTCAACTGTATACTGATGATGACATTATTGACAAATGTAATAGCCCCTTTCAATACTTGCGATATCGCGACACTAGGATCATGATAATATTGACAATGTAATACGCCCCTATGGAGTTATTGTCAGCGCCTCTAGCGGATAGTCGAAGCAACAAAATTATTCCATACATTTGGATCGTCCAAACGCTAACGCGGTAGTACAGTAAATTCGTGCGAAACTCACACTCAGCACACTGTTATAAGAGCTTATGGTAACCATTTGGTAACCCACCAGGATAGTTTTCCTTACTTTTTATTCCTTTCTGGAGCAGGCTAAGACCTTAAATCCTTGCTACCACGTCTTCTGTATTGATAACTTATTCTTTTTAACAGTAATTTCAGGGGGCTGAGTATGTATCTTAGTTACCAACTCAAAATGAAAAAGTGTACATCAAATGGCGGTCAAATGACGTGTTTTATATTTGCTATCTCCAGTTACCAACAGAAATACAATAGAGATAGCAAACACAAATTACGTCATTTGACAGCTATTTGATTTCATCATCATCATCATTATCATTTCAGCCATAGGACGTCCACTGCTGAACATAAGCCTCCCCCGTTGACTTGCACTTCGACCGGATGGAAGCGACCTGCATCCAGCGAGACCCCGCGACCCTCATAAGGTCGTCTGTCCATCTCGTGGGTGGCCGTCCTATGCTTCGCTTACCGGTGCGTGGTCTCCACTCGAGAACTTTTCTGCCCCAACGGCTATCAGTTCTCCGCGCTATGTGCCCCGCCCACTGCCACTTCAGCTTGCTAACCCAGCTGGCTATGTCGATGACTTTCATTCGCCTGCGAATCTCCTCATTTCTGAATCGACCTCGCAGGGAAACCCCGAGCATAGTCCGCTCCATAGCTCGCTGTGCAACCTTGAGCTTGTTTATCAGGCCCACAGTAAGAGACCACGTCTCAGTGCCGTAGGTCATCACTGGCAACACACACTGGTTAAAGACTTTTGTCTTGATATTTGATGTACAATTTCCATTTTAAGAAGGCCACTGAGATACATAATCAGCACCTTGGTCATGAGTCAAAGTCATGCCAGGGTCTGGAGTAAAGGGCTGACCTCGTTACTTAAGCCCATTTAGCGAAATTTGGTAGGAACGAGTAAATATACCATACATTATTTTTTTCATAAATGTTTTACTTGTGCATTTTAACTGAAGTCTTAGCAAATTTACTTAAAAAAAAGTATAATAACATTAAAAAAGTGGTTTTTGCCAACTGACAAGTGTCAAATATCAATTGTCATTTTTCAACTGTCAAGAGTAGTCAACGAATTTTTACGAGAAATACATAGGCAATACATAGGTAACAATAAAGTCAATAAATTAATTAAAAAATAATTGTTACTATTCCCGTTTACAAAATCGTGTAGAGATTGAACTTTTGTTAAGCTGCTGTTTGAGTGCAAACCATAAAACGAGGTAGTAATTAGAATTCGGATGTCTTTTGTATCTCTCAATTGATTACTTCTTTTTCCAATGGCAAACGATAGAGAAGTTTTACGAGAAATATGGGATGGAAAATTGCCTATATGTTTTCAATTAAATCAAGAAGAAGTTAGGGAAATTCAACAACCAGATCCTTTTTATGTCATGGTTCCAAGATTGAGCTATTTTCCTCTCGTTACTGACAAGGTAAGATTGTTATAAGGTTTTAGATCTATTTCCAATGTTTAATTTGTTTTAACTATGAAAGTAGAATAGTTGGTAGTTGTTTATCAGCGAACTTTATGCTAGAGTTTTTTTTTTGAAAAACACGCATAGTAATCTTATGAAGATTTAAATCACTTTATCATGTATCGTGAATACAGTACAACCTAATTACTATTTCATTTCAGATGAAAAGGCATTTTTTAAGATATATTTCTCAAGAAAATGCAGATAGCGAAATGTGGCTTGATTACAATGGGCAACCCTTAAGATGGCACTTACCTATTGGGTTTTTGTATGATCTCTATTGTGGAAACGACCCACAGCTGCCCTGGACTCTAACTGTTCACTTTACAAAATTTCCTGATCACATTTTACTCCATTGTCCTAATAAGTATGTTCTAAAATATATTTGAATCACATTTTTATTTTAATGAAAATATAAAAAATATATTAAAATAGATATACAATGTGAATGTAGATGAAAGTACTAGGGGAAACTTTTAAATTGCTTAGGTTCTATTTCAGGGTGGTTCCAAAATTTATTTGCATAGAGAAATGAGTGTGAAGGATACTAGTGAATCATAACACTGTTTATCGCCTTCTCCCAAGGGACTTGGCTATTTTGATAATTAATCAGATAATTAACCTCATTTTCGATGTAATGAAATTATAAAGCCTGTCATCAACTCACGGATGCTGGTAACCGTTTAAGTTAGTTTATCCGACAGAACCTAACAGAAGCAGTGCTGAATTAAGAACAGGAAAACTGTAAATGAACTGTATGAATGAATGTAACATTATTATAGTTTCTCAGTGTATTCACTCTTTTACCTGTTTGGAAAACCATCTCAGGCATAAAGACTCCACCGGCAAAAAACAAGTCTGTTGCTTTTGACAAAACTAATGCTTAATATGAGTTGCCACCTATCACATTGTGGGTCTTAGTGTCTTCGGCTAGTTGTGCCTGTGCCTACCCCTCCAGGGATATGGGTGTGAAGATGCTCTTCAAAAAATTTGCCAGTAAATAATTTTTGTAATAAAGGAAATAACTGATTAGCAGCCAAAACTTACCAATACAGGAACTAAAATGAATCTGGTTGATAAATAAGATTGAAAGTGAAGTTAATACAAAGAGTTGCACTTATTATATGTATATTATTACTAGGCCAGAAAGAATATTTGAATTGTAACTAAATGTAACTTTTTAGAGACATTGTGGAGGCACATTACATGTCAACAGTGAAAGAAGCAGATGTCCTTAAACATAGAGGTCAAGTCATGTCCACCATGCAAAAGAAGGACCATAATCAATTGTGGCTAGGTTTGCAAAATGGTAATTTGATAACTTGCTTGTTGTTTTTTATAGATATAACAAGTCCCCCGCCTCTGTGGTCTAGTGGTTCAGTTGTCGGACTTGACTGCATGAGGTCCCGGGTTCGAATCCCCGGTCGGGCAACAAAAAGAAAATTGGGTTTTTCCAATTTTCTAATAAAAAAAACGTTGCTCGGGATTGGATATGTGTCCGGTTGGCGATAGGCTTGCCACCTATCACATTGTGGGACTTAGTGTCTGCGGCTAATCGTGGGTGCCTTGGTTGTGACTCTGCCTACCTCTTCGGGGATATGGGCGTGAAGATACTTTATAACTAGTATCAGCCTCAAGGGTGAGTCTCAGATTTCACTATAAGGGGACTTTACCGTGTTATCCCTTAAATACCATAACTACACCCAATTTTCTTTTCAACACCACTACAAAAGTGTTTGGATGTAGAGCTAAGTCTTCAACAGATTGGGTTTTTGAAATGTTAAACTTTCTTTCACAACTTAAGTGCTTTTGCTGATGAAAGCCAAATAAAAGATGTTTATAATTTTTATAACTAACTCCCTATATCTAATATTGCACTATTATCATGTTTCAACTTGCTTTTTATAGTAAAGAAAGGAACATGAAGCAAATAAATTTTCTAATAAGAAATATATTATGTCGCCTATATAGTCCAAAAAAAATTTACTACCATTTTTGCCTTTAGAAAATTCAAAGTCAATTAGTCATTAGAACCTTCTGCCAAAGGCACTAACTTTAACTCTATACATTTGGGTGTATAATGTAAACTCAGTAGTAAATTCTCTCAAAAACCCATCCTCTTGCTACTGTAGTCTAATTTATATCTATATAACTTTTCTCAGATAAGTTTGACCAATTTTGGGCAATAAATAGAAGACTGATGGAGAGTCATGGAGACAATGAAGGTTTTAAACATATTCCAATTAGAATTTATTCTGAAGAGGGAACATGTAACCAAAGATTAATAAGCCCTAAAAATAGTGATGGAAGTCGTAAAACAATGCAACAAATGATATCTGAACTATATCCAGATAAACCTGAAGGTAACTATTTTTTTAATTAATAGATATCTCTTATTTTTATAAAAAAAAATTATTGTCTGTATATTTTTCACACACTGTGTAAGTGTCAAACCTATCAACAATGCCTGATGCAAATGTAACTGACCTATATTCTTCTAAGCATTATGTAAAAATAACTATGATAATCATGTAGATGATTTTTTTTTATAATATTGGAAGGCAAACAAGCAGACCTAGAGAGCAAAAATAAGTTTACCGGCTACCTTATCCTCTGAACCGGAACGTCAACGGCAAGCACTGATGTTATGGTGGCAGGAATAGGTAAGGCGGTGGTATCAATCTGGGCAAGTCGCTGCGCAACTCTGCTACCTAGTAGGATGTCACAGTGTTAGTAACAGTAAGCCTTTAAGTTTTTTTTTTATTTTCAGT
Source organism: Calephelis virginiensis (assembly GCA_002245475.1). Taxonomy (NCBI): domain Eukaryota; kingdom Metazoa; phylum Arthropoda; class Insecta; order Lepidoptera; family Riodinidae; genus Calephelis; species Calephelis virginiensis. Next base: position 560,764 of record NJDC01058124.1, read on the forward strand.
GAAATTACGGACTCATGGAGTAATCTTACCATCAGATACTCCACTACAATGGCTCTCAGAACATTTAAGCTACCCCGATAATTTCCTTCATATGTGCTTGTGCTGAATTTCTTTACCAAAGATGAGTAAAAGTGTATATTATAGTCATTTATTTAAGTTAGGAATTATTAATAAATTTATATCTAAGTAACGTTTAATTACTCTATTATAGAAAAAACATACTTTAATTAATAAAAAAAATTTGAGGAAGAAAATGTAAAAAAACATATACCAAAAATATGATTAATAAAACAAGATCTGCTGCTGGTTTGGACCAAGCTGACATCACTGGGCCCAAAAATCTGCCATTTTGATCTCCTACTAAATTGTTATTTGGGAAAATATATTTTTGTTAAAACATTACATTAAGTGTATGCTATCTTTTTCCAATTAAATATTAAATTTTAGATATGTGAAATTAGTTTATTATTGTAAGTCTGGAGAAATTTTATGTACATGGGCGTAGTGACGTAGGGGCAGAGTGGGGCAGAAGAAGACAGAGAGACAGTTAACTCTATTTTGAAGCCTGGCCTTGGTCATGTACAAACTAAACTGACAGCATTAAACGTGTTTTGTCTCTTTCTATTACTATTGTTGAAAAAAGATAGCGATAACTTGAAATTAGTTATCTGACAAATATACCAGCTAAAATATTTTATTATGCTGTGATCAACATTAATTAAAATTAACTGTTATAATTTCATTTACTGCTAGAATTATGTGTCATATATAATTTATAGAAAATAATAAAATATATTTTAATAATGTGTCCTTTTCATTTAAGTTTTGGACAAATATATATATACATACATACTACAATCTTACTTTCCACTTTTAATACAATCCAATTTTAATACAACAGATGAAAATAGTGAAACTATACCAAAGAAAATGTTTAAAACTGCGACAAAGTAACAGACTTATAATGTATAGTACTTTTACTTTAGAGAGTTTACTATGGAGACATAATTTTTTCAATATTCGAAAATGTAAGAATTTAAACTTTCATAAAATAATCTCACTCAGCATATATTTAAGGACACCAAGAAGCGAAAAATTTTTAGGACTATTTAACTTTTGTGGCGTCATTTTTTAAATTTGGTTCAGAAAAAATGTTAGCTAAAAATTATATACCTTTTTGAAAAATGAAGACACAAAGTTTTCTTTCTCTTTCAAAACTTTTCTCGTGTCTTCACAAGTATTTAAAGAGAGAAATTTAAGTATCCAATGTTTCAGTCGTTATCAAGATAGAAGAGGGTAGTTACAGGTTAGTACAGTTAATATTTACCACTTTCAGCATGGATATGTAGTAATTGGCGCGCAGAGATGTATTTTGAAGTTGGTATAGTTACTGACTGTACCGCTACGTAGCAACTTCAAAGTCGACTTGAAGGGTTACACCCCCTAAGGGTTATAATAGTTTTTAAAGTAAAATTATTTTTTCAATTATTTCAAGTTTTAAAGCCCTGGGAAAAGCTATTCGGTATATTTTTAGTGATGATCACTGGGTAAAGTGTACATCAAATAGCTGTCAAATTACGTGTTTCGTATTTGCTATCTCTATTGCATTTCTGTCGGTCACAGGCGACAATATATATCAAACACAGCTATTAGATGTACACTTTACTCAGTGATAATCACAGAAAAATAACATATAGCTTAAATAACTAACCGACCGAGCGAATCGAGTGAAGATCTCTGTGTTCAGATAAGGTTGCAGTTGTATGTTTGGTTGGTAACGTAGTTATTTAAAAATAACTAAGTAGTATAAGTAATAACTTAGTAGTTTTAATCCACTCTATGACATTTTGGAAGGTGTGTAGATATACCTACTTAATATAATTTATTTAAAAAGTTTGGAAAATGGGAAAAGCAAAGTTTTTAAAGCAACTAGTTGTACCAGCACAACTAAGCTGGTCTGATGACAGAGCTCGATGATAGTAGACGTGACCCTGAAATCCACTGGTAAATCCATCAAGTATGGACTCATTCGATTCGCCTTAACTAGATCTTTTCAAATATTCTGATGACGAGGCCTTCATGAGAAGGCCTGCCCCCTGATTCTGTATCTTTTTAGTGATCATCACTAAGTAGAGTGTACATCAAATAGCTGTCAAATGACGTGTTTTATATTTGCTATCTCCAGTGACCAACAGAAATACACTAGAGATAGCAAATACAAAACACGTCATTTGACAGCTATTTAATGTACACTTTACTCAGTGATCACTAAAAATATACGGAATAGCCCCACTGATGTCTTATCTGGGATCCAAGTTTAAAATTACAGTATTATGTTTCGTAATCTTTGCAGTTCATCTAAAGCAGAAACTTAAAAACTGTCTTGGTTCAAATTATGATGCGTTATTTCAACCCCCGATGCAAAATGAGGGGTTTGGTTAACTCCTGGCACAAAAACGTTGGGGTTTTGTAATTTTGACTTCTCTGTAAGTATAAGTGTGTTTTGTCTGTCTGTGGCAATAACTTTTAAACGGATGAACCGGAATCAATGCGGAATTTTTGCTTAAAGATGACGTAATCGAGATTATTCCTGGGTACATAACACATAGGTGTTGTCGAGGGTTCATTGAACATGTTTAATTTTAAGATTATAAATATCTGCGATGTGGATACAGAATCTGCTCTTTTGTTGTATCTATTAAAATATCTTTGGTAACAGCTTTATTTAGAATTTAGAATCATTGTGATTTCGAACCGGATGCAATGGAAAAAACGACACGTAAGAGACACAAATACATAAATGTGTAGGATTATATTATATATTATAAATAAATATCTCTGGACAAGTTACACCAATTGAATCTAACCCCAAAGTAAGCAAATTATATGCTTGTGTTATGGGTGCTAGTCAACGATACTATTACATAGACATACTTCAATAAATACTAGAATAAATTTAATAAGCACCCAGACCCGGAAATGCAGACATCTAAATGTTCATCACACAAATGCCTGACCCCGTCGGGAATCGAACCCGAGCCTCGCGGTTGTTCGGCGTAGTTAGGTGTTTACGCTAGCCACTCAACCAACGAGGCGGTCAAATTATATTCATCTCATTCTTTTGTTTGTTTGTTTGTTGCATGTTTCTTTCTATGTCTTATAGAGAGACACAGACAGAGATAGAGATAGACACTGATAGAGATTGATAGTCATTGATAGAGATTAAGAGGGAGGGAGGGAGAGAGAGAGTTTCACTTCTATCGTGTGAGAATCGCACACACACCTTTTTTTTAAATAGGGCGATGCAGGTTGGATATGGGGATGGTGGAGGCCAAACATAAAAAAAACTAACAGCAACTAGCATTCGAAATTCGATGATGAATAAATAGAGTATTTTAGAGATTTGGTCAGCAAATCGTCGGTATTTTGGAAGGTTTTAGAATGTAAAGTCAGTATTTTTAGCCATGGAATCAGTTTCCGCCCCGTGCATTGTAGCTTTCTAGACATATTTTCAGATCGAATGAGCACATATTTTTAGGACCATTATTTCTATTTTTCGATTTACTGATAAAGCAGGGACTACAAATTTACTTATCTCTGTAATAAAATGAGAATGCATAAAATAAATGAATATTATGGTGTGTGTGACAGAGAATATATACAGTGTCTTATCATTTTGCTAGATTAAAATAATACACGCTTGTGGGATATTTTAATTTTTATCAACAATCAAGCACGGCATCAATAGTAACGGTACGCGTAGAATAAAACTATTTGTTTTTATAATTCGTTTTTTATATTTCTTTCTATACTTTTCAATAATAAATGGAACTTGTTTGTTTAATCTCTTGCAACCATTATTAGCAAATATTGGTCGATCGGGCGGAATATAAACGACCACCGACAAGGCTTCCCTGAAACAAAATGTTTAATTCGAAATTCTAAATTTTTTTTTTCTCTCAGTGTTGGTCCGAGCTTCTTTGCAGAATAGAACATCTGCCTTCCTGCCAGGCAGCTCTTAAAATGCGAGCATAAGCTTACCGTCACTAACACCGTCACATCCAACTGGGTGAGTTTAGCACCGACTCGCCCGATACCTCCGCCTTAGGTACCTATTCCTGCCGCCACAACGTAAATGCTTGTCGTTGACGTGTTCCGGTTCGGAGAGTAAGGTAGCCGATAAACTTACTTTTGTTCGAGATCTAATATCCCGGCCTCTGGTTGGCAACGCATCATTACCACCTTTGATGTCTTAAGGCGACTTGAATTTCTTACCATCAGGAAATCCGTCTTGGAACTTGGAAAAATAATTTAAATAAAAGTTATCACTTTTATTTATACTTATATATACAAGTATATATACCAGCGACCGTAGGTGATAGATGTTTTTTTTGTTCATTTCCAGTGCCAAAATAGAAAATACATTACCACAAGCGTTAATCTGACCGAGTTTCCACTGACCTATTACATAAATCTATTTCTGGACAATTTCCCCAAAACAAGCATAATGTTTTGGGCTGTTATTCAAAGATAATTGTAGTATTTTTTTAATGTGAAATGTCGCTGACATTGCACACGGCTCCTAATGGTAAGAGATACCCGTGGCCTACAGTCTGTCAGTCAGTCAGTCTTTTAACATCAGGAGAGCCATACAGACACCATGTAACAAGTGTGTCGCTGTCGTGAAGGCGGGATGGAAAGTTTATTGTGTAACGCTACAACATCGGCTACACTAATCTCCAGAATTTTTATTTTTTAGAAATTTTTACTTACGCTACCATTTTTTTTGGTAGGTTGAGTGATTCCATTTTCCCGAAATTCAGCTAAGGCACACATTTCAACATGTTGATTTTCCAGCGGCAGGAATGGAATCTAGTGATCTATCAAATGATTGGCAATTGCTGCAGCCTTCTCAAATCCACCTGCAATGTTATGAAAAATAAACAAATATCCCTGGACAAGTCACACAAATTGAACCTAACCTAACCTAGTAAATTATATGCTAGTGTTATAGGGTATTAGTCAACAATAACAATACGTAAATAGACATCAGAATTTAATAAACATCCAGATCCAGAAATGCTAACATATAAATGTTCATCACACAAAAGCCGTCGGTGAAGTTAGGCGTGTAATCTAGCTCTTCGACCAACGAGGTGCTCAAGATACAAAGATGTGATGCAGACATCAATGATAACAATAACGTTTGTATGTATTATTCAATAATTTAGGCGTAGTAAGTTAGAGCTTTATTTTGTTATATTGGAAGGCAAACAAGCAGATTAATTTTCTGATGGTAAAAAAATAACATACGGTGGTAATGGTGCGATGCCAACCTGAAGACGGGATGTTAGGCCTCCAGCAAAAGTAAGTTTACCGGCTTCCTTACCCTCCGAATCGGAACACATCAACGCATACGTTATGGCGGCAGGAATACGTCAGGCGGGGTACCAATCTGGGCGAGTGGCTGCGAAACTCTACCACCTAGTAAAGCTAGACAGATAATACAAAAGACTAAGTAATGCTTGCGACTTCGCTTCTTTTCTAAACTTATTTAGCTCTATGCTAAAACAATTATAAGTATCTACATTTTAAGTTAGATCAAGGTGCAGATTATTTCTATACTCATCCTAGGCGCTTAATGGAACTCAATTCTAGACACATTATCCACTTATCACTTGTGACGTCCCACAATTAATTATATATTATTTTTGAGGCACACGGTCTCGCTATTTACTTCAGCAACATCAAGACCAATACAACCGAAGTCCTGAAAACTGTTTTATTGTTGGTTGTAATCGCCATGATGGTTAAATATCTTCTTTTTTTACAAAAAGATTAATACTTTGAGTAATATAATAATTATTTATACAGTAGGGTACCTAGGTAGGTACTCTAATCAGAACAAAAAATAGGTTTTGTTTATTTTTTGTGTGATAACAAATCTAACAAGCACAGGGATCTCCTGTTAGTAAGAGGTAATTGTAGGTAACAGTAGGTACATCGCTGTTTTGAGACAGAGGTGTTAAGCCAATTGTGTAAGTCTATCGGCCTCCCTACCTTTGCCGAAACATGACACTGTCATTGTGGCAGCAAGAAGAGGTAAGGCGGTGGATCCCTAACCGGGCAAGTTGCTGCACAAGCTACTACCACCAGTGGTCTTGTAAGTACTGACCTATATTTTAACCTGTGTTCTCCTCTTACGAGCTGTCTGCCAGAAAGGCAAATGGCTACACAGGAGACCTGGACCAACAGGAGGATCTACAGAAGTGGCTGGATGGTAGGATTTTGGTAAAACTTTTTATGTCTGTTAAATTATGCATTAAGAAAATTGGCTATTAAATAAAAACCCACCTGCATTATAAGCTAGTCTCCTTAAATCATGTTCAAAATTGCGAAACTCAACTTGTGACCTTTTTATCCCTGAATCATATAGTTCTAACAAATTTGAAGCTATTTCTTTTCCACCTATATTGGAAATAAATATAAATATACTTTGCCTAAAACAAAAAAGAAAATTAAAAAAAATTAACGTCGCTGAATGAATTTAGCGAAAAAGGTAGATAGGTGCCTAGTTTTTTGGCGCCATCGAGATTTTTTTTCATAATTATTGAATTTCGTGTTTATATTGAGTGAAATTAGTCAACTTTGGTGGCATTTTGTACAATTTTGTTCAGTGAAAGTGCACAAATGAAATAATCATGAATAAATTAGCGTACCTATCGTGTATTTGCTCGTTGCCGCCGAAACTCTATATGAACTTGAGTAATGAGGCCACCGGTTTAACCAAGAGTCCCAAGACCCAGACAGGACTTATTGACGACTTATTATATTACTAATTACCTAAAATTGCATCTCGATTTTGGTAATTTGATGCAAATTTCTACTTGACTAATGGTAAATTACTAACACGAATATCAAAACCTAAAGAAAAAAGATATAGGTACGCATAACGCAATCACAATAGTTGAACTTCGTATCGTATTGTTTAGTTGATTTTGGCGGCATTTTGTATAATTTTAGTTGTACGCGGGCAAACTTTCAAGGTAAAAAGGTTCGTACTTCGATTTACACTTAGGTATTAGATTGTTTTTGAGGGCTAAACCTCCACCAGAACAATTTCTAAGTACACTGAGACAAATTACCTGTAATCAACTCCATTTACTTCGTCATAGTGATCTAACATGGGTTTGATAACGTTCAATGCGGATGCACATTGCATACATTTCATGAATCTCATCCAATGCAAAAAGTGATCTCGGACATTCTCGGATGACTTCGCTCACTTTTTCAAACAGTTCTTTCTGAATAATTTAAGTAAGATAAGGCTGTAATAGGTAACGTGTAACTATGATACTAAATACGACATGAAAACAAAATAAATACTTTCTTCAACAAAATAAATAGCTAACTAAGTATACCTTCTTTGAAAATGGGTAAATGCCTACTAACACCTACTTAAATTGATTTGACATCCTATCACAAGTCTAAAAGATAGTGTACGAATTGTTCACTGCCAGTTTTCTCTGTTTATGTGATAGGTGGCAAAACTATGAAGTTCAATCCCGGACGACATTGGTTTTATTAAAAAAAATAATGAATTGCTCCTCATGCCTATCTTATAAATATAATGTATCATGACATTAATCATTGTATACATATTTTCAAATATGGAAAAAAAGACAAGCCTGCTGAGTTTCTTGTCGGATCTTCTCGGTGTTAGGCCGCGATCCGATCCAGTGGTGTATTTAGTATTAGGTATATAGACTCGTCACAAGTGCCTCTTGTACATAGTGAAATAAATATAGTTTTTTTTGTTTTAATTTGCTATACTTAGTATGTTTTTATTCTGTACTACAGAATAAAAACATTAACACTCGAACTGTTGTTGTATATATAGATACCGTTTAGGTAGGTACGTTGTTTGTTTACTTCTTCTAGCATCATTCATTGGTTTGGCTTCAAACAAAATACGCGTCCTGGAACGATATATTAAGCATACCTAATAGGTATAATTTGCCATTATTACCATTAGGTACTTTACATATCTAAGTAGGTATTAAAAATAACTCTGATGAAAATGTCGATATGATTAGTTTTTCCTGTTGATCCTATCCCCTATCTTATCTTCATTCATTTCCCCGTGTTGGTCCGGGCTCCTTTGCAGAATAAGCCACCTGCATTCATGCCAGGTAGCTCGTAAAAGACGCGCATAGGCTTACCGTCACTAACACCGTGACATCTGACTAAGTGGTGGAGGAGAGGTCAGTTTAGGCGTCAAGACCACGCGAATTGGGGATTCCTTTAAATATTTATATACCTATATGGGTTTAGATACTTACATAAATGAACTTGACTAAAATTATAAAAAAAACATTACTTAAACTACAAAACTTACTTTCGATGTCATACGGTATCTCGATATCGTCGCAACATTCCGTAAATTGGCAAGCAAACCTACTCCATGAGAAGAATTGACAGAAAACTGAAAAAGTATGACTTAAAAATAAACTAAAACAAATAACTTTGAGATACAATGAAAACATTTTCACGAGTTATATAAATTACAGCTTTTCACATAGGTACTGTCCATGTTCAATATTTAGGATATCAGTAGGATATCATTTATCTAAAGCTGACAATAAAAACATTAGATTAATCAGTCATTTCAAACAAATTATTAATATTTTATAGATAGGGCACTCTCTTTACAATTCCTGATGTCTTTTATGTAGATATTTTAATGTAAGGTACACTTGCTTGGACTATATAAAATAAAATAAAATGCGTCGTTCTTCAGTAGTAAGAAAATATTTTAATACTAAATTAATAATTAATAAGCAATTAGTAATTAATAATTACTAGTTTCTAATAGTAAGTAATTTATAGCTTCGTTGTTCCGAGATCCTTTATTACGCCGGCCTTCGTGATCGGGTTCAATATCAGACAGCAAGATATTTCTGTGATGACAATACGAGAATAGATTGAAAAGTACTCGACCTAACACAGATCCATTCAATCCTAAAAAAATCTACCCACATTATTTAGTTCAGTTTAAAATAGTTAATAGTGTCAATAATAAGTTGTGATTTAAATTTGAATAATAAAAGAGGTAGCCGAAATTATAGTCATCTCTTATGAACGAGCTCCAAGTAACAATGTCAACGAATTGTCTGCAAGGTGGGTTCTGCGACTGCTCGTTCACACAGAAATTTCATGGAAATTTCACACACGCACGCACTCACGTCTACACACGCACACTCGTGAACAAAGACTCGTTCGATACAGGAACTGCGGCGGCTATCTTTCAAAGTTGAATGAGGTTTGTCTGTCACTGTTTCCTTCACTGTGTGAAAAAACGCAAAATCGAACCCGCACAACTTCATTTGCAGCGTTAATATTAATATTGTCTGGTAAGCCAAAGCGAGGCAAATCTTACATCACATCTCGAGCGTATTGTACCACTCATAAGCACGAGTTTTTGATAAATTCGAACTCCATTCACCTTAAGCTTTCTGCATTTTCATTAACTTTGAATACGAAATTCTACTGTCGCTGCAAAATTTAAGACAAACGCTTTGTTCGATTATTTTATATGTACCTATTATAAAATTAAACATTATGTAACTAAAAACAGCACTGTAATACAATTAACAAATGCAGCTAAAACGTGGAGTTTGAATGAAAAATACGAAGGCGGATGGAAAGTATTTGGCCTAACAAAGAAGCATTCAAATTTAAAAATTAAATCTACCCACATTATTTAGTTCAGTTCAGAGCAGTTAATAGTGTGAAGTTCGAAACGTGTGCAGTATTTAGTTGTAATAATTTTTTTAACAAAGTAATCTGACATACTATCTACAAATGGAGCAAATCGAGCAGCGTACCGTCGTCATTAAGTGCCTCCATAACGGACTATAGCCTATAACTAAGCAAAAATCAACCCGGAAAGTAACTTGAAGGATCTATAACATCAGAATAGAAGTATACATTCAACTTATTGTATTAGTACCGTTGACTTGCATACATATATAATAATCAAATAAATTGGCTACTTTGGGTTAAGATGTCCAGGGAATAAATTTGGAATTGGAATAATTCCAGAAATTACAACAAAATTATTTTTTATACAATTATTTTAATCACAGGTTACATGTAAATTAGTGACTTATATACAATTATATACATTACTCATTATAATGTTAAAAAGGGAAGCTGTCCAAAAATGACTTCAATTTTAACCAACTCTAAAAAGATGTTTTTGTAATTAAATGAAATTTATTTATTTGCTGAATACATATGTTAGAAGCTGTTTCAAAAAATATATTTTATAACATATTCTACCACATCGTGGCGTGCAAATATTTTTAAAATTATACAACTTTATTACTTGGATTTATAAAATATCATGTTTTCATATTTGAACAAAATTTTAAAATGTGATTAATTGTAACTCTAACTACTTAAGTTGTAAGCTTGGTAGGTACCATATGTTTGCTACGCGACTAAAATAACAACGAAGCCGATTGTAATTGCTCTTTTTTAGAAAGGTAGGTTTTTTGAATGGCTAATGTGTTTTTAATCTCGCAGTATTTACAACTTCACCAGGCTTTGTGGGCGAGCAGAGTGCTCAACCCGGGGCTACATTATTTATACGAATTAGACAAAGTATCAACCACGCCAGCACCAGGAAATGTCTCCAGGGAGACCGAGCCTCGAATTGATGCTGCATTCTAATTACTGAGGAGGTTGTTTGTAGGGCCTGTGACTGCTCAACGGTCGACACTAGGAGGAAAATACGTCTTCGTCGCCGAGACCGGCGATGACAGTTTAGAATAGTGTCTTATGTTGGGATTGGGAGGTAGGCTTGCGTTGGCCGCCGTGGCACACGTGACGGTGTCTCCTAAATTTAGTGGGGATATCAGAGGCTGGCGGGTATTAGCACCGGATCCGATTGAGCAGCCGTTATTTAAAAATAGCGTTCCGATAGTTTTTAAAAATGTGCATTACTTTTGGCAATTCTAGATAGCAAGCAATAAGGTCCTCGTTGCGCACGTACTTTAAGTTCTGTTTGGCACGAACATTTCGTAGAGCTTATACTTATGCCAGATGTTGTCGAATGTCACACTGAAAATGATCACTCCCGCATGTATGATGCTTGGACTATTCCGACGGTCTAATGTGTTCCGTGAGGCGATACTTTTGATTGTACGTGAGTCACTTCAGGTCATTCATTAACATTTATTCTCTGCTGAATGGTAAGTCATGATTGCGAGGTAATCCCGTATTAATTTTATCATGTTAATTACTGGAGAGGTTGTTCACAGGGGTTGTGGCTCGCCGCTCGACGATAGACAACGGGAGGAAAATAGGTGTCCGTCGCCGAGACCGCCTGGGATGGTGTAGCAGGAATAGTGTAGTAGTTGTTGATTTAAAATTAATAATAAATAAATTGTCGTTGGACTTCATGCATTATTAATATTAAATGTAACTCAAAACTACTACTGGGATGTTGATAAAATGTATGTCAGATCTTTTCAGAAAGGTAAGCTATTTTTCGAAAAAAGTATTATCAAATAGCAATGAGGGAATGAACTAATTGGAGTCGGTTTATTGAAGTTTTACTGCGCTTATACTAGGTAAGTCTTAACTAGACACGAGAGTAGAATTTTAAGTATTAAACAATCTGTATGTGTATGTAATGTGTATACCTACGTTTGTTCAGTAGGTATAGGTAATAAACTGAACACTTACTACTAAATGGAGAATAGGTAAAGATATTTCAGTTATAATATTTATATTTAATTATTTAAATAAAACATGGTAACCTGGTAGCTTAACCAAATACTCTTAAATAATGAGTGTCATGGTTCTTTAGAAAATTCTTCTTATTTGTTATCTTATATTTTAAAGCTATGGCAACACATAAAAACTGTTTAAAACTGTTTAAATAAAAAATGGATGATGGTGTTTATCATTATCAATTATTACTAAGCTTATTCTCAACACATAGTGATTACTCTCAACATTGAATTAAAGACATTTTACAATATTTTTAGGGCACATTTTAAACTATATGAACCTTGGCTAAAACCAAGCAAGACGTACGAAAATTATTAATTTGACAGTTATGTTTATTTTGATAAAGTATTTCTTGAATATATTAAATATCGTATATCGACTTTGATGATTTTTTTTTGGGAATGTAGGTAAGGATTCCGAAATGGTCCCAGACATTTGGAATTGTCCTATAAGTATTGATAACAAGGTACGTCATCATTTATGCATAATATGTAACTCCAAAACCACTAGTCAATTCCTAATAAAATATATAATATGAGACCTTAGAATCATGGCCTACCTTCCCAAAAAAAGGTCAAGTTGGGATATAGTAATGAAGTTGGAGTCGCTTTTTGCAGTTTTACTACGCTTCAATTATTTTTGACAGCAAGACATAGTATTAGCGGGGGAAATATTGTTTTTTCTTTATTCAAAAACTTGCAACATGTTTCTTTTTTTTGCATACGGCCTACGAGACAAACAAGCAGACAATTTTTATTATATAGGTCGTTCCTCCATTAAAGAAATTAGTTTTGCTTACAGTAGTTTTGTATGAATAGTAAAAAATCTAACTACGGTCGTCCGTTGTCTATTATTAACTTATAACATTTTTTGTAACTATGAGCAACGCTTTGTTACTTTTAGGCAAACTACCAATAGTTATACCTACTAACAGATTACGGTTAGTTGATTATACGAACCGGAGTATTGTTTTAATTAGCCTTACAGCCATAATGACTGTGTCATATTAAGTTAGGGAGGGTAAGGTCTGGTAGAGTTGCACAAATGGCTTAGCACCGCGGGCACAGGACGACGTCTAACATGTATGGTATCTGTAGGCCACAATTATCTCTTACCATCAGGAGATTCGTATGAATGTTCGTTATCACCTCAGTCATCACAAAAAAGTAATTTTATAACGGGAATACTTTTTACTATACAGTTTTTATGAACTTGCAATTCAGAGCTGCTAAGCCTGACTTTTTTTAGGCTATGATGTGCCCTATAAAAATAATAATTGCCCAAAATAACTGAACGTCCACTGATGGTATTACAATAAAATGATGTGGGAAAAGATACTACGTATTTTCCTAATTGTTAGTATAATGTAAAGATCACGGGTTTTGAAATGCAATACGTGTGTGCTCTAAGAGCTGACACAAAATAATCATGTCAGTGCAGATTTCAGAACGACCACATTGCTATACTTAATGGTAAAGATAATTTGAACAATAAGTTTGATTCCTTTACTATTTACTATAAGGAATGTTTTTTTACTTGGTAAACAATTTAAGGAAATGCTGATAAAAAACAAACGTCAAATTTATGAAAAGGGAAATGAGCAATCCATGAAACTATGATACTACTGGGGTTTACACTCCTAATACCTTATGTAATTTGCAAATACTGGTGAATTACTCTAATGTACTAGCCTCTCTTTCGTTTTGACTTTTTTTATTGACATCACAAGACTCTTTCAAAGAGAAAAGAGAGAGAGAGAGAAGAGTGTCAAAGTGAGTTAGCACTGTTCGGAAATTGGACATCAGAAGGGTTACTCTTGAAACTCGATTCATGCAATGTTGGAAATTGGAATCGAGATAATTTTAGGTACTCTTAAAACAATACTGAAGAATTATTGACGTTTAATTAATAGAGAACAAAAAATATTTATTCGGATTTGTTGAATTTATTTCATCGCCTCTGTGGTCTAGCGGTCCGGGTGTTGGACTTGACTGCATGAGGTCCCGGGTTCGAATCCCGGGTCGGCCAACAAAAAGTAAATTGGATGTATGTACTACATAGTTTATTGAGTTCCCTAGACCACACTAGCGGTCCGGTGTTGGGCTTGAATTCATAAGATCCTAGGTTTGATTCGAAGAACAGGCAGAAACGAGATAATGCGTTTATTAAATTTTCTAATCCAGTCGACTCTGTGGTCTAGCGATCCGGGTGTTGGACTTGACTGCATGAGGTCCCAGGTTCGAATCCCGGGTCGGCCAACAAAAAGTTAATTGGATTTTTCCAATTTTCTAATTAAAAAAAAATGTTGGTCGGGATTGGAAATGTGCCCGATTGGCGATAGGCTTGCCACCTATCACATTGTGGGACTTAGTGTCTTCGGCTAGTCGTGGGTGCCTTGGTTGTACCTCTTCCTACATTTTCGGGGATATGGGCGTGAAGATACTTTTTTTTACTTTTTTTATTTGTAAATAATTTTAAAAATCCGTTACTATATGTTCTTAAGTACCTAAAATGACATACGATTCCGATTTCCAATTCGCATGATATCCAGATTTAAGAGTCGTTGTTAGAACTGTAACCTTCAGCAGTAATATAGCTTCACGGAACAATCGCAGTTGTTAAAGAGGTGTTCAATTACTGGCATCAACATTGCAAACATACAATCTGCAAGTTGATGAACTGTTTGACAAAAGCGCCACATGAATAGTTTTGGAACTATTATTAAATGCAGTTATGTCATTGGACATTTCAACTGTTTAACATTTATAAAAGATTTAAAAAAATGCAAATAGATTTCGACTAAAGTCTCATTATTAATTTAAATTATTTACAATTTACAACTATACAGTTTAAAACATTAACACAATTAAAAAAATCACAATTACAACAACCAAACTTAGTTCATTTCACAAACAAGGTTGCTTAGCAACGTTATTTAACTTTTATTTTCCCATAAAAATAGTCACCAAACGACAAAGATATGCAATAAATATTTACGGGTCTTTTGCTGTAAGAAAAATACAAAACAGAAAAAAATACTTTCATAAAATGAGACAATAAAAAATAAGATTTAAATTTTTGGTAACCATAATGAGTCGACTTTTTAAAATGACGGCAATATAACTGAAATTCCTAGTGTTGCAAGTGTTTATGGGCGATATAGATATACATATTGGGTCCTTAAGAAAACAGGATCCGCTTGATTGTTTGAAAGAAACATGGCAACAAAGATTAGTTTGTACATGATATTTCTAATTCTATTCAGTTGACATGTTCGGACTAATATGACATGTATAAAATGTTCTATCTCTTTTCTTTTTGTTAAAGTGGAACAAGATAGCACACTCTTAAAATAAGTTCAGTTTATGCTGAGCACAATTACCACTATTCTAAACGGACGGAAACGCAACTGTAGCAACTGTTTGTAGACGATGGAGATTACTTACCATCAGCAGAAGCACTTGCTTGTTTGTCTCCTCGTCCATACATAAACAAGGCACCATAGAACACAATATAACGTTTTGAAAGGGCTGAAGAAAAGAAAAAAGGAGGGAAGTAATTACTTATTCAACTAGCATTTAAATAAAGTAAAAAATTCACACGATAAAGGAACGCCAAACAACATTCAGGTACATATGAATTATGATCCTAATTAAGTTTAGCTTCGAGCTACTGTTAAAGGATTATATCCATAAAATACATTAATAGTTAACACACATCGATTTTCCTAGTTGTTATAATTCTATCTTATTTTTGCTTCGATGCTTTTGTATCACATATGGAATTTGCTTGGAAAACCTCTTACAACCATTGTTGGCGAATATTGGTTGGTCTTCAGTAGGTCCGTAAGTAATAACTGACATGGCATCCCTGAAAAAAAAACCGTCATTATTCTTACGTAAAACAATCAACAGGTTGAACTTCAGAGGTGCTGACAGAAGGTAAAACTTAAACTATAAGACATTTCCGATTTTTTGGAATGGTTAGGGATTAATTTGGCACGAATGGCTTTAATTATCAGTATCAAAGTACTATCATGTAGGTTAAAATCATTTTGTACTAAAACAAAAAATATATATATAACGCCCGTAGCGTGAAGTGGCTTTGCTGTGAGATATCTTGAAGATATATCGGCTGGCGAAACGAAAATTACAGTATAAAATGCGGCGATAACATACATTGCTCCTACTTTCCTTCTGTCTTACGAATTTTCGATCAGGTCACGTGTCCTAACGCGAGTGTAACATTTTTTTGCCCACCCCAAAAGTGCACAAAGCCGCTGAACAAGTTTTTTTCGAAATGACTACTGTTGTGTACGCCTAAAGACTTTTACAACGTCACCGGGCTAGTTCACTTAAAGAAGCGAGAAGGTGGAACGTTTTTAAGGCGAACATAGCGCCTTATGTTGTTGCCAAGCTACGTCGTACCTAATACGAGTCATGACGTCATCATCCTCAACCAACCAAGCGTTGCGATCGGCGTTTACGAAAGAACCATGCATTTTGTATTTTGCGTCAGATAAAATAAAATATTTACATTTTTTATAATAGTTTGGTTTTTTATAATAGTTGGTATTATAATAGTTTACAATAGTTGTAATAGTTTACATTTTTTATAATAAAATGGAAAGTGTTATTGATTCGTAACCCTCTCTCTAGTCCTTTAAATGTTACCCTGTGTAGCTGGATTTTAAACAATTACCCCCTTAAAACAAATTAAAACATTTTAATTTCAAAAATGTAAATAAGATCAGATTCCTCACTCCCAACCCCAACCATAGTACAAATTGTAATATTCAGCCTACACCATCGACCATACATCCCAATAGACGCCGCATATAAGGCAACACGGTTCAGTCAACACATAAGTGTAATTGTTCTAATGTAGCTTATTACTTAAAAAGATATGAACAGTATTCACCAGGTTTGTGACCTGTAAACATTGTAGCCTTATTGTATAAAAATAAAAAAATAGATATAAAATGACGGTTTGCTCAATTAAATGGTAGGTACGGTAAAGACAGCCGCACTTCAAATTACCGAAAAGATGGTACATCTTTCCGTAGGTTAATTAAAAATAATAACATTCATAACTACATTTTGAATTATTTGATGTTTATCGGAGTTCATCATATACTGGTCAGTCATTGTTAGATGCGTGTTTGTATCCCTTTCTTACACATGTGATTTTTAAGCTGTCACTTTCGTTTGCATACAGCTAGTGATGGACTAATGTGCAAATATATTTTATCGATATTTTTATGTATTTATCCAGAATAGGATACCGGTCATATACCGGTATTGTATATAGGTATTTATGTATTTTATCGATAAATTTAAGCACTGACAGAAACAATAAAAAACTTCTTACTCTGTGTACTTTTGAGTTGGCCTCTGGATAGTTACTCTTTTTCATGTGAGAAGTCAACGAACAAGCACACGGCTCTCTAAATGGCAACAGATAACCATGGCTTATAGACACCGTCGATGTTACAGGTGCGTTGTTCTATGGTCGGAATGTAAGGCCTATTGTGCAAATCTACTGGCTTCCCTACCCTCCGAATCGGAATGTGACACTGTCATTATAGCGGCAGGAATGGGTAAGGTGGTGGATAACTAACCAGGGAAGTTGCTGCACACCACTGTATCACCAGTGATCTTACTGAAAATTACCTATTTTTCCTGTGCTCGCCTCTTACGAGGTGCCTGAGAGGGGCAGGTGATCTATTTTAGTCAGTGGACCCGGACCAACACGATGGAAAACAGAACTTCTGTGGTAGAGGGCTGAGGAGAGGGACAAATAAAAGTTGTCATTGAATAACTCATAAATAGTTTTATTGAACTCTTTTAACTGCATTAGGTGGTTATCTGGGTGATATAAATTCTAGACTGGTTCCGATAGGCTATATTGGGGTCAGTATGTCAAAAAACTTTCAAAAGGCTGGGACAATTTTAAAACTAAGTTGTTTACAGTATTTCAACGATATTCTGTAGTTCAGGTGGGTCTTACTCGAATGAATAAAAAC
>NJDC01058124.1:579361-589671 GCA_002245475.1 Calephelis virginiensis
AATTGCGAGGACGCAGGAGCATAAAATTTGGCACACTCATAGCTTATGTGTAGGAGAAGTGCAGAATGCTAATATTTTTCAATAATAATGCTTATAAAGTACATTAAATCCATAAATAAAACATTACCCACACTACCATGCATTTGACACACACAAAAAAATATATTGATGATAACGACAAAAAACTACAGTTGGCGCACTAAAAAGGGAAACAAAGTAGTTGGTCTTGAGAAATGAAGATGGCGTT
The DNA here is from genome assembly GCA_002245475.1 of Calephelis virginiensis. Lineage (NCBI taxonomy): Eukaryota > Metazoa > Arthropoda > Insecta > Lepidoptera > Riodinidae > Calephelis > Calephelis virginiensis. The sequence goes on from NJDC01058124.1 coordinate 579,609, forward strand.
CTTATCAACAAGATATTATAATTTATTATGGTCAAATTTCGACCATCGGGCCACCACTAGTTACTACATATATGTGACATTTTACTACTATATTTTTAAAGAGGCTGCCAAATATACTAAAATATGCCAATATCTGCTGTTGAAAGTTTTAGTTGACTTGAAGATGCAATAAACTTTCAATAAACTTGGAGCGAAAAGAGTTGGGGATAATATAAAATATTTGTTAATATCTAAACCTGATATTGCGTCGAATTTTACACAAACTCAAGCTTGTGTTTTTTAATCTCAGAAACTAATCTGACAGATGTAAATGTCATGTTTACAAATAATGATATGTACCTGCCTTGTTTATAGTGCTGAACTATGATACTGATTTTTGATTTTTCAAAAAAGAAACTTAAATTTGATTGACAATGCAACTTACTGGCAATTTTTAAACAATATCGAAAAAGGAGGACTTCGTAATATGGTCAACTTGGTATGTTTTTTCGTTTGTAGGTAAATTAAACAATTTTTACTGATTTCAAAGATTATTTACTATTTAAAACTGCGTGCTTCCGAGGTGGTCCTATTGTCATCAAAACTGGACCTGCTAATGGAATCCCATAGAAATCGAAGAAAATACTCAATTTTCGGTGTGGCTATAGAAGATAATATTGAAAGGATGGACCAATTTCGATGCGGATTGTTTTATTTCAAAGCTGACTGACTTAGATGGTTCCTACCTACATTACGAGTAGGTTTTGTCGGATATTTGTAGAAAACTTTTAATTTTAGTGTTACGTTATATTAGGTTTGTGATTTTTATTTTGTTGCTTTGTTGTTTTTCTTTATTGTGTCACATTTGAAATAATAAAAATATACCCCTGGACAAGTTACACCATCCCAATCCTAAATTATATGCTTGTAAGCATATTATATGGGTGTTAAGCAAACTATATTAGTACATAGACCTATTTGTATAGTCACCGTAAACTCAACAGTGAAGTCTGTCGACTGTGGTCAGTGACAGGCTTATAGTGACTAGGTGTTAGAGTTTCGCAGCGACTCGCTCTGATTAATACACCGCCTATTCCTGCCGCGATAACGTCAGCGCTCGCTGTTGACGTATTCCGGCACGGAGGATAAGATAGCTGGTAAATTTACTTTTGCTCGAGGCCTAACCATGTTGCCATGTCAAGTTGCCATGCTGGCAACCGATACTTCGGCGTGAATTGCTTACCTTCAGAAAATCCGTCTGCTTGTTTGACTTCAATAAAATAAAAAAAATATGAAATTTTTGCTTTGTCATGTTTTTGATACTCAAAAAATAAGTCATAAATCAAATAAAGTACAAACTACGAAGCCTGGAGAAGGGCTTCGTCAAGGAACTCTACAGCAATGGAAGGACTGTATAGCTTTACTAACTAACCAACTGTCTTGAAAACCGAACATTTTTTAATTGGTCACAAAGGCGACGATATTACTAACAAATCAATTATTGAGGTAGATGACGATTCCGATCATTTTGAGAATAAAAGTACGGAGTCATTAAATGAATAAATAATATAACAAATTTAAAAAAAATCGAAAATAATGAAATAAAATTTCGCCTCAATCCTCAGTAGCTCAAATGGTTAGATCATTCGTCGGCTTGAGACGAAAGGTTACAGGTTCAAATCCTATCCGAGGCAAAAAAAAATCTTTCTTTAAAATTTAAAGTAATAAAATAAATACTTAAAATACATGTAATATTTTACTAAATTTGGTTTAATGAAAATATAAATAATGGCATTTATTAATCTATGATTTACTAGTATGTAACGTATATTAAAAAAAGTATCTTCACGCACATATGCCCGAAGGTAGGCAGAGGCACAACCAGGTCACTCACCACTTGCCGAATACATTAAGTACCGCAGTGAAGTAGGTGGAAAGCCTATTGTCTACCGGACACATACCCATTCCCGGGCAACATTATTTTTATTAGAAAGTTGAAAATACACATTTCCTATTTTTTTTGTAGCCCAATCGGGAATTGAACCTATGCATTTAGATTTTTCAGTGTGACTTATAAAAATTAATAATTGATTTTATTAATGATTGGCAACACACTATTTATGAATCGCAAAAACTTGCAACATTGTCAATTTGGTCTTTGAGATTAAAAAACAGACTAATGAAAATCCATTATTTTTACATAAATATATCGCATTACTTTTACTTCACATGATGTCAATATTTAAAATGCTTCATACCTGTATTATAAGCTGTTCTTCTAATAACTGGTTCAAAATTATGAAATTCAACTTCAGATCTTTTCACACCTGAACTGTATAAATCTAACAGACTTGTTGCAATTTCTTTTCCACCAATATTTGATATAAAGATAAAGATACTGTCTCTGAAGCAGATAAACAAATATGACATTATATTTACAATAAATAAGTACATACATGTGATCTAATTTAGAAAAAAAATAATTCTTAGCTTGGACATGAATTAATTCCTCATTCAAATTTTAATTACTAATTTTAATATTATTGAGATATGATATGACATAGGCACAATTACCTGTAATCAACCCCATCTACTTCGTGATGATGATCCAACATTGGTTTAATAGCATCCAGTACAGAGGAACACATTTCATGAATTTCATCAAATATAATTAAAGATGTTGGACATTGCTTCACTACTTCGTTAACTTTCTTGAGTAGTAGTTTCTGTGTAAATGAAATAATGATTTCATCATAAGTTATGAAAAAATAAGAGAACTTAATAAAAAAAACAACAGCTTTGTAACACACATTTTTCTGCAGACTAAATTACTTGTATTTTTTTTAAATGTGACAAGACAGTGAACAAGCTCACAGCTCTCCTGATGGTAAGAAATATTGTGGCCTATGAATACCATAGATAACATAGGTGCGTCACTGTCTTGTGGCCAGGATTTTAGGCCTGTTTTTTTCTTAACGAGTGGAAATCCTCATGGATATCCGTCGTTTTCTGGGGAAGTGGAGGGTTAGACTGGACTTCTACTGGCTAAAACCACTCAGTGACCATCCTCTGTGCATATTGGGTGACTGCGTGATCTCCCAAGAACGCAGGCTCATCCGCTCAGAAGCCTTCATCTTCTGATGCCATCACGTTGACGAAAGCAGCATGGGGTCACACCATGGTATGCTGCCTCACGTCCTGGGCTGCTTTTTAAGCGAATGGACACCCCGATCAGTTGACTCACAGCCCCAACCCCCTTTTAGTTGCCTCTTACGACAGGCAGAGGATACCGTAGCCCTATCCGTCGTCCGGTACTACAGGGCCCAGGATGTTAGGCCTATTGTGCAAGTCTAATGGCTAACCTAACCTTCGGACCGGTACACGACGATGTTGTTATGGCAGCAGGAATAGGTAAGGCGGTGGATTCCTAGCCGGGCAAGTGTTGCACAGCACTCTACCAATAAAAATTCATTTCATTTCAATTTCATTTGTATTTCAAAATATTGTAAAAACTCATGATATATTATACTAGTGACAAACATATTATTTTAAAAATATACAATGTGATCATAAGTGTCAACAAACATTATAAATCAGCTAAAGGACTTTGACTATCCATGTATGGGAGTTGGAATTGGACCAAGTGTTGCCCAGAATGAACACATATTGGATTATGTACTTTATTCTAACACTAGTCTGTTAACAAAAGCTCAACATCAGTCCAAGGAGTTTTGAGAAAAAAATATTTGCTGTTAAGAACCTTTATTGGTGAAGAAAGACATCCAATAGCATATTTTACTGATTAATAACTAATATTACTACTACTTAGTTAAAATAATTACACACACTATGACTACAATGATTTATTTTGGGGATATGATCTATATTATTAACTTAATTATCAAAATTGTTATAGATTATAATTGTATTGAGAAACAGAGCAGTAAGCCAAATAACGTCTTGGTGCCTATCCAACCCTTAAAGCCAAATTAGGCATATAATGTGGGCACAACTGCCAATTGTTCTGCGACCCTTGAAACATGAGCAGCAATACATAGCAGTAATACTTTTTTGACTATGTATGTCTACTTTTAATGTGTGCTTGTAAAAGTTGAACCTTGCCATAAAAACACTGACAGATTGTTAAAATGTTATATTTTTTTATGGAATAAGAAATGATCCAAAAATGGTCAATGTCCTTTATCACATTATCATATACTTTAACATCATGAGTATTCTGCAAGTTTATTAATTAGGCTTGAAAATAGATAATTACTTAAACCAAAACATTATAATTGTTCATAGTAGAGGAAGGTAAACAAGGACTTCCTGATGGAAGAAAATGCAAATTGCTTGTAGACATGGAAAGTTTACTGGCAACTCTAGCTCCCCAAGTTGTGTATGTCAATAATGAATAAATGTAAAATTTATGATTATTATTTATACAGATTAATGAACATGTCCATGAGACTTTTTTATTCTATTTACTTTGTTTTTCATATGTAAATAAATTTATAGGCAGTCCATCCCATCAGGATTTTAAAAAAAACTTCAACTGCAGTGAATTCATACAAATCTATGTAGCTACCAGATACATTTAAAATTTACCCAAATGGAATTTTGGAATTTGAGTGGATTTGTATGGACGAATATTACTTCAAATTGGAATTCAAAAAGAAATAACATCTGGGGCAGACCTTATATAATTTATGTTGTATTACAAAAATTTTGTTATATTTTATTATTCGACAACACCAATGTTTTTTTCTCCCCACTCACTAAACTATAAGAAAAGCATAAGAATATACTTTGCCTTAGTATATTAATCAGTGCCATTGGAGGATGTCCAGTTAAACAAATAAATAAACTTACCCGTGCTTCATAAATATCACTACAATCAAAATCCTTCTTGCCCATAAAGACCTTGGCAAATTTACTTTTCATTCCATTTTTAAACAGAGCATCAGCTATCATCGTGGCTGCATAATTTTTGCCAACCCCAGACCATCCATGTAGACTTATGACTAATGCTTTTTTGTTTCTTTTTGTTTCATCATGCAGTGCTTCCTTGTGTGCACGTAAAATGCTTACTATTTCATAAACTAAAGGTTGGCCATACATTTTTTGAGAAAATAGATCTTTAAGTTCTACAATAAAATGGCAAAATATCATTGTACTATTTGAAAAAGAGAACAAGACGGATAACTTGAAACTTATCTTGGGTTTGTCATCAAGATGTATTTTGTTATATTTATATAAAAAATAAAGTTCTTATAATGAGCTTCTCCCTATGATTCACATGAGTAATTGGGTTCATAAAATATAGTCAATATGATTCAATTTATTAAAAGTTGGTTTTCCTATATAGTTATGTTTTGAAATCTCTTACAACATTTTTACATTAACATTATGCTAGTTGACCAACAGACTGTTCCGTCTTAACTATAAATATCGAATTTGAATCTTATTCACTGTCACTTGATAAGAGAAATTCTTATTTCCATCATTTTTTATTAAACATTCTAATTTTCTGCAATGTTTACAATTTTTTGCTTTCGTAAGAAAATTCTTGTAATAATTAAACACCACAAAACAGTAATTTGATAAATTCTACCATCTGCTCACGCATGATGCAATGACCAAAGGAAACGAGTTTAATTTTTATACGTAAAGATTACTATGAGATTTTTGATATTATGGCCAAATAATTAAAAAGCAACGGAACTTACTTTCGATGTCGTAAGGTATGTACTTTTCAGTACAACACTCCATGTATCGGCATATTGTTTGTGATTTAATATTGTCCCATCCGAAGTAGCTACCAGTAACTAATGCAGATCCCAACAATGCCACTGTTATTAATTCTGAATAAACTATTGAAGTAAAACTTAACAAAAAGACAATGCTTTTGCGCAAATTAATCAACATCGTAGAAAAATATTATTTCTTTGTGTATGTATCAATTTGCAAATATAATAAAAAAATGAAAGGCTGTCTTTTCAGAGTTACTTAGATTAATAGTAATTTTAATTAAATTCAAAATAAAAGTTAGCACTAATTTTAGTGGTTTCCACTTTGTTATTCCCAAGCGAGGTCGACAATATTTACATACCACTAGACAATAGACTGTTTCATTGTTTGCTATGGAACCCGCGAGATGGAGTAAATTTAATACAAAATAAAGCTATGTTGCCAGATTCGAAAACAATTTTAAAAAGTTGAGAAAAAATCACAGGCTCCATGTCCATAAATACCATAGATTTAGTACATACTAAATCTATGATAAATACTGACTCTCAGAAGAATTATGCAAATTGGTCTAACCCCAAACTATCCTAAGTTGTATGTTTGTTTTATTGATGTTTGCCGATGATACCAATACCAGAAATTATTAATGTTAATAATCACTGCTAATAACCAGTAGTATGTTCACGATACAAATGCGTTTCTTGTTCATCACCAATGAGTTTTTTTAAAAAAAAAAAACCTGACTTACGCCACAAACAGTGTGTAATGAATTACGATTCAGATATTATTTCTAAGAAAAAGTATCTATCATTTATCCTTTTTGTTGTTTTTTTCAACATTTATTTTTTTATTAAGATGATATACTAACTTTTCACTTAATTAGATTAATTAAACTCGAGGTTAAGGTGATACGTTTTTCATACTAAATTTATGGCATTTTTTCAAAATGTCCTATGTTGATTTTAAACTCATTATGTCTTAAAGTAGGCCTTATTCGTGCTCCTACTTTCGCAAAATCAAATATAATTCAATTTAATAACCTGATAGTATATTATTTCATTCTGATAAAATGAGCTAAATTTACGTATGTGTTAGTGCAAATTCATTTATATGTGTGAGTTATACGACTCGAGTGTGTGCGTGCGACGTTGCCAAACCTCGCCTCAACTCAAAGTAATCGAGACGTTGCCGCTTTGTGCAGTACAAAGGCGCCGTGCAAATCTTATCTTTTATGAGTTTTAGAATTGCACGCAGTGATACCAATTCCTAAAGTGTTACATTTTAAGCGAAATATGACAGTAAATAAATATGAAAGTAAAATCTGACAGTATGTAAAATGTTAGACTTTCCCATAACATTATGTAGTTGGCGTCATTATTATCTTAAACTAATACATAAAATTGTTCATATGTAATTAACAGTTACCATGTGGGTCCTAAAATTCGAAACGATTTTCGTGTGAATTAAAATTCACACTAAAGGAGTGGATTTAAACATTCATTAGGAAAGTGTAAGTGTAGAAAGTTTTAGTCGAGCTAAGCCGGGGCCCAGGATGGTATGCTGGTATATTTATAGAGAATACAGATTTAATTGCTCTATTAAGCTAATAATTAGCTAACAATTAACTAATTATTAGAATAGAAGTAAGTTTTAAATTTCCAACAAATTGAATGTTTTAAATGGCACAAACATGGGAGAAATATTAATTCGAATATAAGTACGCGTGGTTTTAATATCACAGGAGTATTTTGTAATATTATAACATTACTTATATATTTTAAATCCATCCAAGTCGTACATTTTTGTTGTACTTTGGCAACAAATAATACGTACTGGTTACACAGTTTGACAGTCGTAATAATATGTCATTGCTGATAACGTTGTTATGACTATCAAATCAAATATCTAATTCTGAATTTTGAAATACTATCAACTAATCGTTATTGAGAATGTTATGTCGATATGTAAAATCTAACAAAATTAAGCAATAGCAAAATTTAGAAAATCCTGATGTGTAACTGTCTTTTGTGAAGTTTGGTGCTGGTCATGTAAATTGTGTTTTTACTTTTAGGTAGCTCAATATCTTCAGTCAAACTAAAATATATAGTTACTATGTGGTAATCCTATACCCTGAAATTAGCTAAATTAGGAAAAAGTATTCAAAGCCATATTTATAAAAGAAGAAGAAGAATTCTGATTTCTTACTAGTGGTCCTTCTTATATGTTTGTAAATAAAAAATATATAAGTGTTAGATAATTGTAAATAATAGTTAGTATTAGATAGAATGTTTTAAGTTTGTTTCCATCATTTTATTTCTCTTCAATTAATAAGCTAACTAAAAAGTTATTAAGTTTTAAAAGTAGAATTTTGTATTATTTTTTTGTTAAAATATTGTTATATAGTGTTTGCAAACATATTATTATTACTACTCAGTATGATGAGAATTTGCTTGATGCAAAAGGTTCAGTGTTCCACAAAAGTCAGAAACTTGGTTCAATTGCATAGAATTTAATTAAGTGATATAGATAAATCAAAGGCAGATTAGAATGTAAAAAGGTTGTTTTTTCATAAATTAAAATAAACAATCCACGGCATTCTGTTTTTTATGGTACAACAAAGTATTGTATTATAAGTAAAGAAGACAGTAGGTAAATAAGTTTATTCAATGTGGAAAATATCCCGGTCAAATGTGTACCTCATGGTGTACTCATTGAACCAAAACTCATTTTTGATTATTTTTTTACACTGAACCCTAAAGAAATATAAGAAATAAATGCTTATACAATTGTAGTTGAATAAATTTGCTAACTTAACACAAGAAAATTGCTTGAAAATCAAGCCTGGTATGCGACAATGAAATTTACCTGGTTCTATTCTAGACTCTTGTTGTTTTTTTTAACATAGCATAGGTATTAGTTAAATTAGTATAATAAGAAAAAAGTCAGTTATTTTGTTATAAATTTATACAATTATAAATTTTGCTTTGTGATATTGGAAGGCAAACAGATTTTCTGATGGTAAGAAACTAACACTGCCTAGAGACACCAAAGGTGGTAATGGTGCGCTGCCAACCTGTGTTGGGGATGCTAGGCCTTGAGCAAATGTAAGTTAACCGGTTACCTTACCCTCCGAACCAGAACATGCCAACGGCAAACACTGACGTAATGGTGGCAGGAATAAGTAAGGCATTGGTATCAATTCGGACGAGTCACTGCGAAACTCGACCACCTAGTAGGATGTCACGGTGTTAGTAATGGTAAGACTATGTTCGGCTTTGAGGAACAGCATGGCAGGGAGGCAGATGTTCTCTTCTGCAAGGGAGCCTGGACCAACACGGGGAGAAAGTACTACAGTTTCCCAGATATTTAGTGTGTTTTGTAAATAAAAATAAAAACAATATTTTTGCCCCACAGGTACAAGGTAACAAAAATGATAAAAAATATACTTTGTATGTTATGTACCACTAAATCAACCCATAATAGTTGTCATTGAGGGAGATGAAAATTTTACTGCAGCAATGGTTTCAAAATTGGTTTCTAGTGGAGTGGTTGGAGTCTAGTGTTTGTACGAATCCTCTAAGAAGAATAGACTATCTGCTGTCCTACCTAGCAGCTGAAACGTAAACTTGGCCTATTTTGTGAAATACAAACCTGTACAAATGAAAATAAATAAAATAATAATTCAAATAAACTTTCATTCTTTTATTTTTCATATTCCATAGGCATGATAGAACAAAAACAGGTCAACTGTGAGTTCGAAACAATTGCAGTTACTTTATGTTAAGTTAAAAAAAAAGTAAGTATCTTCACGCCTTTATCACCGAAGAGGCCGGTAGAGGCACAGATAGGGGACCCACGACTAGACGAAGACACAATGTGATAGTCGGCAAGCCTATTGCCAACCGGGCACATATTCAATCCCGAGCAACATTTTTTTATATTATTACAAGATTGGAAAAAACCAAATTTATTTTTGTTGTCTGACCCGGGAATCGAACCCTGGACCACAGAGGCGCATATTTCCTATCATGACCATTACTTTTTTCTCTAAAAACGAATCATCAAAATATTTTGGCTATTGGCCGAGTAATCGCGTAACATCCAAAAAAAATTTTAAAAAAAAAACGAGGTCTAATCGAGAACTTCTTGATTTTTTAGAGTCATTTAAAAATTATAACAACTTTAAAATGAGAAAAATAATAATAAAAGACAAAGAAAATGCACTTAGCACGACAAGATTCGAACCTTCAACCTCACATGTTGAATCCGGCTATCTAACCGCTACGCCATTTACGAGTTAAACTATCTTATGAAATACGGTATTAAATACCTACTA
>NJDC01058126.1:0-12558 GCA_002245475.1 Calephelis virginiensis
TTTATTATAAATAATAACGTTAAATTATAATATGTAAATATTTAGTAAGTATTTCGTTTGTATTGTTTATAACTTATTTAAGTGTAAATCTTTCCTTGTAATTTGTAAATGATCCTTTATCTTTATCACTTTCCAAATTCCTAATTTCCTTTTTCAAATCCTTCAAATGTTTCCTCGTTTTTAAACTCGACAAATGGCAGTTGTTAACACCCATGCTATAATTAAAAAAAAAAAAAAAAAAAACTTTTGATATTTCTTTTCTTAAATTTTAATTACATTTAATGGATTAATATAGTTTTATTTAATTTCTTTTATTGTTTTTTGTAACAAAGGGCCTGTTTACTAATATTCAGCTTTCCACCTTAAAAATTGCGGAAGTACCCATACGAATTTCCCTTCCCATTTTAGAGGGTTGGGGTAAGATTTTTTGTTTAAAACAAAGAGTCTGTAGGTACACACATTTTCTGCTATTTACCATGAAACTGATGAAAATTACGCACAAACTCTCACCCCCCTCTTTTAAGGGGTCGGAGGCAGATTTCCAATTGTTTATTTTTCTTTAGTAACAAGTAGTCCGCATACCAATGTTTGACTCTGTACCATGAACACTGCGAAAACTTTAATAAATTCACATTCATTATATTTATATTATACCAACATGTCGATTTGGGAGACTCTTGCCACCACCTTCGAGTAGTTTTGTCTATAAACATTGGTGACTACTTACTATTAGGTAGCTCAATCACTTGTATCGAAGACAATAATTTACTAATCTCTGCTTAAGTTTATGAGTTTGGCGGAGTGTAAGAGTCCAATTAAGTTTAAAATTATTACCTTTTTTACTGTAAGGTTTAGAAATGAAAGCAGGTAAAAGTATTTACTAATATTCAAGCCATTTTTCCGTGATGATTAGAAATTATAAAAAAATGTATACCGACATTAATTTTGACGTAGCAAATGACGGAACTCGGGAATCGAATCCAATGTCTATTTATTAAGTTGTCTATAATATGTGCATAGACTGATTCGCCTCGAGCGCTAGCCAAGGGTACAAATATAAGATTTCAATGCTAAATGATGTGGATGAATTAAAACCATTTCATTGTTGATTTTTTTATTAACATTACAATAATTATAATTACACCTAATAAGTCTTTGAACGTGCGTAGAGTTAACCATATTAAATCTAAAACATACAACGTACAGCTAGACACAAGTGTACGGCCTAACAAAGCAAGGATAAACCCAGATACAATTTTTAGACTTCTTGGAAATATAAACTTTGTATAAACGCTTCATATTCTTGTTTATGCACTCCTTTTTTTCAAGTATTTCATAATTTATAACCACTATATTTGCACATGTGTATTATTTTCATAATTAACGAAATTGTCAACATACACACTTAAAAAAAAAAACGCAAGAGTAGACCGTACGGTGAACATTTACGAAGATTTAAGTAAGATGTTGTATAGATTGCTGGCACACCTAAGAACTCAATTTGTTTTTTTTTAATTTTGGTCAGTTTACTCGCACACTATGCGCAAAATACTAAACTAAATTAAAAAAAGATACTTAACTTAAAATAAAATTGCTATGCTCACCAACTTTTCCGATATGTCACTTATACTGCTTATAAAAAAATGTGCTGCGATTACACTGCGAGCTGACCAAACTAATCAAAAAGTGGCAACAATTGTAATATACATATTTCATAAATTTAGAGGAATAGACTCACTACTTCGATGTGATGACAATAATTTTCTCTTGTTAACAAATGACTATTTATTTGAACAAACGATTATTGAGTATGTCCTTCGCATAATTTCGATACCGACCGAGTGAGATGTAGCGTTAAGAGGGGCGGGCACTACACCTTTGTTCTCATTGTCAAATTGTAATGGCGCATTCTGATTGATTGAAATTAACTTTATGTTGATTACATGGACCCATAATAATTCAGTACATTTTTTGGTACTCGTTTGTTAAAAAATATAGTATTAAACGACTATAAAAAAATTTGCAAACAAAAAATTTATGTTAATAATAGTTGTACTTCTAGTACTAAATCTATCATATTTAAAGTTATCTCCCGATATTTTTTTCTGAAACGTACAAATACAGATTGAAACATAAAGCAAGGCGGCAAATTGTGTTCTGTTCTTGACGGTCATAAACAAAACAATCTACAAAATCATGAGATAACCTACTTAGTGACCTACATCGACACTAACCATTCATTCGTCATTAACTATTTTAATATATACATCATTTAACTATAGGAAACTTTGGTATTTAGAATAAGTTTAGTTCTACAACCATACAAATATATTAAAGGTCATGAAATTAGAACATTTATAATTTTTTTTTGTAACAATTAAAAGTAATATCTACCGAAAGAAGTATTTTCTAATGAACTTTTGAAAATAAGCCTATCATCTAAATGTACTTAACCAATTAGAGGTCAACTCACCTTTTCAATTACTCCTGAATGAAAGTATTTATTCATGGAATAAAATTATATAATAAAATAATCAGTAACTTTATTCTAGATAAGTTTACAATGAACATTAAATTTAAAAATTTATTTCGTTTACAACCCTCAAGTATGCTAATAAAACTAGCAAGTTGCATTTAAAATTGTTTCACTCATTTCTTTGCTTTCACTTTCATCAAATTACTTTGACCCGTTTAAGGAAGCTACTCGTCAGTACTCGTTAAGGTCATTAGACCAATATTTATTTCAGTTTTCAAATTTAAGACCAAACCATTCTGAACTAGCAAGATCGAAACCCTGACAAACAGTTTTCAAGTGTAAGTATTGCTTTACTTATCTACGTCACATTTTGCCGTGTTTCATGTTTCACTTTAACGTCTTTTAACCGAGTAACTAGGATATGCTAATTCGAAGAGGTACCTGATAAGATCTACAAGTACTCAACGATGTCGCATTTAATGGATATGTTGGGGCAGCTGAGGCCATAGGAGAGGTTGAGTGAGTGAGGCTGGCTGCGGTGTCGCTCGGTGAGTAGTTTGTGGAAGATGGGCAGGATCGCGCACTCAAACAGTTCCGACTCAGAACTTGCCGCGTACATCTTCCTGTCAACAGATTCCTGGCGCTTCGAGTCTGTCCTGTATGTGGCCGATTTACGATCCTCGCGTTTGTTCAGTGAATCTGAAAATTTTTATAACTTTTACAAGGTATTCAAAATTTTATTACTGTCGATATTTATATTACGGATAAGTATAAAAAAGAGAAATACCTCATTTAATATTTAAATAATATTTTTGCGTTCGCTTAAAATTCTGTAGGACTCATTTAAATCATTACATTGATAGATTATAAAAACTTATTTAGATACATTTGACTTTTAATTTAACTGTTGAATATTTTAATAAAAGTAATTTGACAGTTGCTTTTTAACACAGTTCCTATGCACTTTTTGAAATGACTTACGGTTGTTTAAATGCATTACACAAAGGCGTAAACTTTTGTTTAAATATCTTTATTTTTTCCTTGTGTCTAAAATATATATTTAAAAGTTTTAATTAATAAATAAGGTTTTTAAAAGGATGTTTCAATTCATGTAAGCGCCATTCTTTACACTTCCCCATTTAGAGGCTTTAAAGGCTTTAAACATTAATTCAGTCATGCTCAAATTTTTTATACATTAATTCAAAGACCTTAAACGATAATTCAAAAAGAGAAACAATCATGTAATTGCCTTAAAAAGTTCAAGTTCATTCTTTCACTCATTGATATGTGTCGAAATGAAAAATGTCCAATAAGATAAGCATACCAGATTTGTGCCTAGAGGCAACGTTGGGGCTGCTCTTGTGGTGGTCGGGACGAGTGGGCGCGGCGTGCGTGAGTCTCGGCGAGTCCCCGCTGCCTTTGGCACGTTTCAGGGGCTCCGCCTCCTGTCGCAGCCTTTTCGACGGAGATTCCTGGCCTTTAGTGACCCGAACCTGTGTTACGGGAGAACCAGAATTAAAACAATGAAAACACCAGGATGAATGATCCAGAGATTTCGTTATTTTTACTGCATCTCACTGCATCTGAAACAGAGTTTAAATACCAATCCCCCTTTTATCAAGTTACCTGATTCCGGATATTATAAGAATCTTAATTTGAGCTTATTCAATAAATCTCCTTAAACCCTTAGAATTATTGTAAAAAATATATAGATAACAAAACATTAAACAAAGGAATAATTATTTCCTCTTCAACAAACAAATGTACTAATTACGGATTTTTTACCCACCGTATCAGGATCCTGTCTTATTCTCTTCGGCGATTCTTGAACCCGGGGTATATTCGACGGCTCCTGTATCCTGTGCGTTATCGGTGAGTCCTGGACCCTGGGTATCTTAGGTGAGTCTTGAACTCTGGGAATGACAGGTTCTGGGTCTGACCATTCCGATTCGGGGGGCTCGTGCACAGACTTCTCTTTCACGAGTCTTCTCTGTTCGTCGTGTCTGCGAGGAGTTTCAGGCTTCTCCAATTTATCCGCTCTTTCTTCTTGGTATGTTCTGACCTGAAAACAAAATATACTTCAATGTGTTTTAGCACTTACTATTCAATCAAAATCCAGGATAGAACCTTTTCTTATTTTAGTTCTTAATTCAAATGATTTTATTCTCTTTAACTCAAATTATAATTGGCTTCTGACGTCATCTTTCATGACTACACGTAAGTCAGTACGTTGTCGGTTAGGTACATCTGTTACGGTGTTGGCGAAAGAGACAAGAAGAGAGAGGAAAGTTATAACAAACTTGCAGTTATTGATTTATAACTTGCAACTATAACATCTACGGCTTCACTTGCTTGTTTAATTCAATGAAACACTTCCTAAGCTGGATTTCACCGTCGAATTTAAACGGTTTACTTTAAAACGCATTTAGTCAAACGCCAAGAGTGTCAGTCGTGTCAATTTTATTGTCAAAGAAATTTTGGTTTGTGTAAATAGTTTATTATAAAACTATGCTTAGTGGTAAGTAGATTCTCAGGAAATGGGGATTCTTAGGAAACTCAGAATTTTGTCGATTTTAAAAGAGTACTTGTGGTAGCTTATGAATGAGATCACAATCGATAATTGAACTCGTTTACACTTAACTTTTTACCAAACTCAGTTTTCAATATGATCGGTGAAATCAGCTCCTAATTATTATTATTATCATGAACATGGTTCTAAATTTAAGTTACATGTCTTTCCCTTCACATAATCAACGAGATACAGTTTACAAATAAGAGTTCCAAACAATATCTTAAGTTTGATTAAGGAGCGCAAAGAGTATAATGTATATTATACAGGTATATTACCTGTACGGGACAAGGAGCGTCTTTTAAAACTATTCATATATTTTTGTGGAATATCGTCAATTTGAAACATTATATTGTAATTACAGAAGCCTGGGGAACAGCAGGATTTAACTAGAATAAAGAAAAAATATTCTAGCTAGAATGGATAGTAGAGGGTTTTTACACAATAACATAAGTGGCTTAAGTTTGAGGGGAGTTTTAAAAGTATACCAAAAAACTAAAAAAACAATGTTTATAGTGCCGGTGAAACAATTGCAACTTTACCGCAGCCGAAGACTGCCGCCGGCGCGCCGTCCCCGCGTGCTGCGGGGTGCTCACCGAAGCCGGGAACTCGGACCCGCGCCTCTGACGACATAAAACAACTACAATGACATCATGCAATATTATGTTTTAACTAAATATGTAAGTAATTGCAATTTGAACTTTAATAAAATCTTTAAGAGTGTCAACCATACAGCTTATCAAATATTGACCGCTTGTTGCCCACTGCCAGGGAGTGAGCGACTTCCTTCCGCCAACATTTTCATGTCATGGTAATGGTATGTATAATGTCGTTGTCATGGTAACAAGTAAAAAAAATTAAATTGATATAGTGAAAAAATATGATTTGAATGTTAAGATTCGGGTGTGATATCTAATACGATATTATATATAAAGTGAGAGAGGAGTGAAGAGTTGCCGAAACTGATGTGTTTGTATGAAGAGGATAATAAATGTGAAGTAATATTGTCAGAGGGGGGGGGGCTGACTATGTATCTCAGTGGCCAACTCAAAATGGAAAAGTGTACATCAAATAGTTGTCAAATGACGTCATTTGTGTTTGCTATCTCTTTTATATGTCTATTTAATGACATCAATTTCAATCAAGTAGACAAATTTCTTATAACAAATAGATGTACACTTTTCCATTTTGAGTTGGCCATTTTGAGTTGTTGAGGGGGCTGATTATGTAACTCAGTTGACCACTCAAAATGAATGAGTGTGCATCAAATAGCTGTCAAATGTCGTGTTTTATATTTGCTATCTGCAGTGACCAACAGTAATACAGTAGAGAAAGCAAACACAAATGACATCATTTGATGTACACTTTTGCAGTTTGAGTTGGCAACTGTGATACATAATCACCCCCTAGGTCTGTAAGGATCGTGACACTTGGTAGACGACACTCTGCCTACCACGCAAAGGGAGTTGGAGTGAGGATATTTATATGTGTATGTACATAGGTCATGTTTTCAGCGATATTTTTTTTATTAATTACTAATTTTTATTTGAACTTAAAAAAAATATTTTCTACTAAACACAAAAGCGTGTTTGTTTTATTTAAACTATTAATTTTTTATGCATTTTCAATCTTTAACGATGACAAGTGCACAGAATCGAACAATTGGCTTTTTCGTTAGTTGTATTATGTGAAAATTATATAATTTATTGTTTTCAATATTTTTTTTAATATTTAATGACATATCAATTTCACTCAAGTAGACAAATTTCTTTATTATACAACACACGATAATACTAAAAATGCAAAGTTAGGTTACCGACAGACAGTAAGCTTTTTCGTCCTTCTTGAGTCGTGCATCTTATGCTAACGCCAATAAATTTTTTTTTCACTAGACAAAAAAAATGTTTTTTTCACTGGACAAATTTTTACAATATGGTTTTAAAAGCACTTGGTTTTTCAGACTGCCAAAGATTATCAAATCGAGTACGACAGAAGACGTGATCTGGAATATTCTAGATTTCACGGATATACTTACGATGGTAAGGATCTTTGCTAAGTTTCAACCACAGAATAAGTAAATAAATAAATAAATAATAAATATCTCTGGATAAGTCACACAAATTGAATCTAACCCCAAAGTAAGCAAATCACATGCTTGTGTTATATGTGTTAGTCAATACTAGTACATAGAAATACTTTAATAGATACCAGAATAAATTTAATAAACACCCAGACCCGGAAATGCAGACATCTAAATGTTCATCACACAAATACTTGCCCTCGTCGGGAATCGAACCCGAGCCTCACGGTTGATCGGTGTAGTTAGGCGTTTACGCTAACCACACGACCTAGAGGCGGTCGAATGTATTTATAAAAATGAAATGTCAATAGTTTTTTTTATGTTATAAGAAGGCAAACAAGCAGACGGATTTCCTGATGGTAAGAAATTCACGCCGCCTAGAGACACCAAAGATGGTAATGGTGCTTTGCCAACCTGAGGTACGGATGTTAGGCCTCGAGCAAAAGTAAGTTTACCGGCTACCTTACCCTCCGAACCGGAACACGTCATGACGTTATGGCGGCCGGAATAGGTAAGGCGGTGGTACCAAGCCGGGCGAGTCGCTGCGAAAATCTACCACCTAGTCAGATGTCACGGTGTTAGTGATGATAAGCCTATGCTCGCCTTTTACGAGCTGCCTCGCAAGAAACGCAGATGGTCTATTCTGCAAAGGAGCCCGGACCCACATGGGGAAAATAGTGTAGTTCTTTTGCTATATATGGACAGTATTTTGCAATAGTCTATTTCCACTAGAACGCAATGCACTTGAGATATGGTTTCGAATACGTGGAGTGATATATTACCATAGTTTAGTTTATATGTTTATTTAGTTTCAAATATCTGCTACAACAGATATAAAACAATCGATATTTTAGTTTAGTTCAGCGTCGGATTTGACTTCTTTAGATTTGGGTTCGATCCCCGGGTCAGGCAACAAAAAAAAATAGAAAATGTATATTTTGAATTGGATGGGATGGCCAGTTGGATTGCCACCTATCACATTGTGGGACTTGTTTTCGGCTAGTCGCGTGTGGCCCTGGTTGTGCCTCTGCCTAGCTCTTCGGGGATATTGGCGTGAAGTTACTTTACTTTCATATTTTAGTTACGTTACATAATATATGTTCGCATAATTTGGTCCAATTTTCAATAATGGCAATTGCTAACGCTGGTGCCAAAAACTAAAGAAAGAAAAGAGCAGTACCTTGGTGATCCGGTCGGAGGCCCGCAGTGTGTCGGAGTCCCGGTACCCTTCCGGGGTGCTCGCTCGGACTCCCACTGTAATAAAATAAAGTTTAGAAATCTTTGATAAGTTTTCTCAAGAACTATTTTGCACGCTTACATACATACATTTAGCACATCAATCAAAAGATAGTTTACCTTACCATCATAAGACCAGTTTGCTTGTTCGATAACCTCTTACATACAAAAAAAGTTTTTATATAAACCTGTACCGTTTTTATATAAAAAAATGCATATATTTTTTTTCTTTTTTGTGTTTTCAGAAGCATTTTTCTTGACATATAAGAACCTGCAGTGTTTATTAATCTACTAGTGTTTCGATGCAGGCATTTAAAAATCACTATATTAATCACCATTATAGCATTAAAAAATTAGGCATAATATTATATGATAAAACAACCAACCAGAATCATAATTTTATATAGCACTAGCTGACGCAGCAAACTTCGTACCGCTTTACATTAATGCTTCGATAGTAGTGCTGTCTGTCGGAACCAATGTGAAACATTTCAAAATCAACAACTACTTATTAATAAAAAAATAATTAAAAAAAACCTTTTCCAGGAGACCAAATTGTGAATCTAAACCATTCTCGAATCCCCTTGAACACACACAAAAAGCTTTGTCGAAATCTGTCCCGTCGTCTAGAAGGAGTTCAGTGACCAACACACGAACACAAGAATTATATATATAAAGATTTATAATATTTTACCGTGATTTATAGAAGCGTTTGAAGCTCTCCTTTCAATACTCCTGCTGTCTGTTTCTCTAAAATAAAAAAAAACAATGTTACAATACTATGCAATAATAGCATGGATATTGATTTTTAGCTAATTTTCTTCTCTTTCTTCCTGTCTTCCTCTTGACAAATATTTATGTTTGTTTCCTGTGTCTCAATTTTTATTGTTATAATTTAAACAGACAAACAAGCCGACCAAGTTCCAGATTTCTTCCAATCCAAAGCTGGGGTTAAGCCACAAGCATAAAAAAGTTTTGGACAGACCATAAATCTCTAAAACAGACCGAAGCATTAGCAAAAACCTGCTTTTGATTTACTAATCTCGTTTACTGCGGTTTTCCTCCGATAAATAATCATGGTCACCAACAAAATACACACGGCTAAAAACTCAACATTCATTTCGTCATTCCATCAGGAGAACGACTCCACTTCACGAATTCAGTCAGTCAGTTTTACTCGACCTTTGTGGAGTGCAATCAAATTATCTTAATGACGCTTCGGTTGCGGAGCAAAATGTAAGTTGCGTTTTTA
This sequence comes from Calephelis virginiensis, assembly GCA_002245475.1. Lineage (NCBI taxonomy): Eukaryota > Metazoa > Arthropoda > Insecta > Lepidoptera > Riodinidae > Calephelis > Calephelis virginiensis. The sequence continues at coordinate 9,614 of NJDC01058126.1, forward strand.
ATAGTGTGTATTTTTGTTGCTAATAAAATAGTTTAGTGGTGTGTTGTGTGGAACTGGATATATTTGTAGTCTTTGGTTTCTGGGAAGTCCAATCCATTAATTACGCATTGTCTTTCCTATTTCTCGAGTCATAATTTGGCAGAAAATTGCTAATTAAATTATTTATTTGCATTTAATGTAAGAATAGTTTAAGGACACTAGCACACATTACACACAAATATACAAATAGCAGTTTTATATGGATTTATAGAAAGAAACATTAATTTTCAGAAAATTTGAGTTACCTGTGGTGTCTGGGAGAAGGCTGCTGCCGACTTTTCTCTGAAACACTTCGTTGCATTGGCGAATGTGCGTGACCTGTATTTACAAATCACTTATAACATGAATTATAAGTGTTCATGTTACTCTCCTACGCATAAATATGGGTAAACTTTGGGAACAGGATACGTATTACTATCTATTCATACCTCTGATATGTCGAATGCAATGAAATGGTTTTGATAAATCGGAATGTATTTCGTTGTTATAATAAGTATCTTAAAGCCCCGATCCCTGAAGAGAGAAGCAGAGGTAACTACAAAGAAGTGTCTACAAGTTATATAAGTTAAGTTTAGATACCGCTGACGTGTTACCAAAATTAAAATAGAGGGAAATGTTAAAACTCAAAACAAATAATCATATTTTTCGGATTTTTTTGTGAGAGGTCAGCGAACAAGCACACGGAACTCTTGGTGGTAATAGGAAACCGTGGTCTATAGACACCATAGATGTTACAGGTGCATCGCTGTCCTGTGGTCGAGATGGTAGGCCTATTATTTAAGTCTACGGGCTACCCTACCCGGGCCGGAACATGAAAGTCATTATGATGGAAGGAATATGTAAGGTCGTTAATCTCTACCCAGTCAAGTTGCCGCATAGCCCTCTACCATCAGTGGTCTTGTTGGTGATGTCCTATAAGTTAACCAACATTAGTCTCTTACGAGCTGCTTGCAAGTGAGGCAGATGGTCCATTCCACTCAGTGGACCCGGACCGACGCGGGATGATTACGGCACGAGTGCATTTTTAGAAAAAAAAAAGATTTTCTAACACATTCGACATAGTATCCGGTGAATATATTGATACAATTACACCCTTAGCCCCTGTCAAACTGCTTATATATTTAGGAAACCGATAGCCGCTTTGCAGTAAGACTAAAAAGTTAATTTTTATTTTTTATTTTATTGTATTGAAAGGCAAAAAAGCGGACGGATTTCCCGATGGTAAGAATTTCACGCCGCCTAGATAAACCAAATGTGGTAATGGTGCGTTGCCAACCTGAGGCCGGGATGTTAGAACTCGAGCAAAATTAAGTGTACCGGCTACCTTATCCTCCGAACCGGAACACGTCAACGGCAAGCACTGACGTTATGGCGGCAGAAATAGGTAAGGCGGGCGAGTCGCTGCAAAACTCTGCCACCTAGTCAGATGTCACGGTGTTAGTGACGGTAAGCCCATGCTCCCCTTTTACGAGCTGCATGACAGGAAAGCAGATGGTCTATTCTGCGAAGCAGCCCGGACCAACATAGGGACTTTCTTTTAATTTAGGATGGTAATCAAGCCAACAGTTTTCTTTTGGTAGGAAATCGCCTATAGCCACCCAAATCGTTGATGGTGCATGGTCTACGTGAGATTAGGTTTCCGTCTTAAGTTAGCCCTGAATATGTAAGGGCTAATGTAAGATATTTTAAGTTGATTACAATCACACAGGTATTACACTCGTAATAAACATCATAAATACGTTTACCTGGTGGTGATTTTTGGCAAGTGTACTGAAACGTGTTTGTATCCCACAGGTCACTCTGGACCACTATGAAGTTCTCCTTTTTTCTTTTTTCTGAATCTCTTCTTTGACCTTAAATAAATTTAAATTCATAACTTGCGTTATCATAATTAAAAAAAAACTAATTTATTTATTTATTCATTTTATGAAATGATAATAAATTGTTTGCGGAATATGTTTTTTAAGAAGTTATTTAAAAAGGTTGACCAAAAATTAAAATAAATGCTTATGGGAAGTAGAAAATGGACGCCATTAACAATGTGAGACATTTTTACCAACAATCTGATCCCATACCAGTGAGAAGTCGTGAGATTTGATGCAACCCAATGTAACACTTGTAAATTTTAATTGTATTTTAGTGTTAATCGTTGGAGTTGTTTTAAACAATGATTAGCTTGATGTTGTATTTATGTAACAATGACTGTGTGACGCTAACGAAACCTCGTTAAGTATAACTGTGCGATTTAACATTGTTTTGTAAATAATGTAATAATCTTTTTTAATCGATGCTAAAATGAGGCTTTTAATTCGACTGTATGTTTTTAATTTTTTTTGTATACTTGTTAAGCAATTACTTAGCCCATAACGAACCGATTTTAATGATTTTTATTTGGAAAGGTCATGATGCCGAGATGGTCCCACATTTATTTTATTATCAACTGTAAGTGGTTTTTGAGTTATATTTAATAGTGCACACATTTTCGTCTACGTTGACGATTTCTCTAATGATGTTTTCAACATAGACGAAAATTAACAGTACATATTCATACATACATATAACACATATATTCAAAAAATATCTTTCCCCAAAAATTAGGCAGAGGCGTAACCAGGGCACCCACGACTAGCCGAAGCCACTAAGCTCCACAATGTGATCGGTGGCAAGCCTATCGCCAACCGGGTACATACGAGGGCCAAACTGAAAGTTTTTAGAACTGGCAACTTAAAAGCATTATATTAAAAAAATAAATTTAAATTTTGAAAATAGAACTCTTCACCAATAATATTGAGTATTTATTTCATTCATTTGTCATTTGTTTTACGATTTGGCGGCAAATTGAAAATTGTCTGTGCACGTCAGAATGAATTTAAGCCGAGAAAATTTTCGTGCAATGATTTTTTATG
>NJDC01058126.1:19289-83584 GCA_002245475.1 Calephelis virginiensis
GGTATCATAGGACAGCACTACTAAAAAAACACAGGTATCATTATTTGACAACTTGACATCAATTCAGTCTCTGAGATTAAAAAACAGGCTATACAAACTGTATCTAACCGGCAATTTGAGGGTCAACGAGGCTTAAAATAACTTTATAGAAATTCAAAACATGTGACTCTTGGTCTTGAGCATGATTGTAGAGTTGCGTATTAAGCGATTTTTAGAATAAGTACTTTGTGGTATGTATACAGTGGTGATAATACTGCTGAGCACAAACTAAACTTATTTTAAGGTGTATGCTACATTTTTCCAATAAAACACAAACAAAAGTGATGGAACATGTAGACATGTCAAATTAGTTTGAACTTTGTAGCTAGTTATTATTACCTTGTGACGTTTTTATTTAACGTTTTTCGCTTTCTTTGATAGGCTATCTGTTAATTTAAATACTGTCAAAATGAAACTTTATTTATAAAATTACCTTTGGCACAAATACCAAGCACAGTGTTCCCGTCGTACAAAATATGATGAATACTGCAATCAACACAAACAAGGCGTCTTTGTGGTCTGCAAGCACCTGCAAAAAAAACAGAGCAATCTATACACATACATAAAACATGAATGTTCCACTGCGTTTTGAAATTATGTGTAGAAATTTCCTAACTAAATTAAAAAAGACGCAAATTGCTCCCCGTTATTCGCTTCCTCCATAGGTTTATGGTAGAAGCGCAAGGTAGTAAGGTGGTGAATGATGAGTCTTGATGAATATTCTAAATTACAAAGTTAGAAAGCACACTTACCAAGGTAATGGGAGCTCCCATGATGCACATGATCAGCACATTGTACACGGATAGGCCGACGTGTTTGGAGTCATTTAGAGCTGGTATTGATACGTGACGGGTCTCCCATGCTAAAAACGCACCAAAAACCTGGTGGAAAAAATGCCTTATATTTAATCTATTTATTAAAATGTTATGCCAAAACTTTGGACCCCTTTTTACGAAAATTGCGCGGACGCAGGAGCATAAAATTTGGCACACTTATAGTTTATGTGTAGGAGAAGTGCAGAACGCTAATATTTTTCAATAATAATGCTTATAAAGTACATTAAATCAATAAATAAAACATTACCCACACTACCATGCATTTGACACTCACAAATATATTGATGATAACGATAAAAGATCACAGATGGCGCACTAAAAAGTTTAGAAACAAAGTAGTTGCTCTTGAGAAATGAAGATGGCGTTCTTATCGACAAGATATTAAAATTTATTATTGTCGAATTTCGACCAATGGGCGACCGCTAGTATCGATAGTATCAAAAGTAGTCCAAAATGGGTTCATACGTACTGCGGCTGGTAGTCCGTGGTACGTACGCAACGAGGACCTACATCGCGACCTAAATTATATATAGCGCAGCATTTCAAAGAGCTATCGGAACGTTACTTTGAAATAACGGCTGCCCACCCTAACTCGGTGTTAGCACATGCGTGTGACTACACACCGGCCGTAAATGCGCGCGCCAAACTTAGGAGACCCTGTCACGTCCTATCGGATCCACCGGATCCAATAACCGCGGCAAACGCGAGCCTCCCTCCCAATCCAAGCAACACTAACTCACAGGACACTACACTACACCGTCGCCGCCGGTCTCAGCGACGAAGACCTCTCTTGCGCCCGGCGCCTAATGCCGAGCGACTAGCTGCCACTATTCCTCCATCAAGTCCACCCAGTAATTAGAACGCAGCACCAAGTCGTGGTACGGTCTCCCGGAAGAAAGCCCTTATTACTGCCGTTGTAGGGAACAGTCCAATCCATCTAAATAATGATGTCTCGGGCTGAGCACTCTGCTCGGCCTACAAAGCCCGGTGAAGTTGTAAAAACCGCAAGGTTGGCAACACATTAGTCATTAAAAAAAAAATAGTATCGATAAATATAAAACCTGTTGCAACCTCCTTGTCTCATTGTCATAGATTCCAATAGAATATATTGTTCCAATAAACATTAATATTTAATCATCATTTTTGGATGTTTTATGGAAATCTAAATTTTTTTTTCGAATCAGCATTTTAGTTTTAGAAAAACTGGTTCTTAAATATTTTTTTTCGTCGAGAAGCTTCCGAATGTAAGAAAAGTTGCTTTTTTATCCGGGAATTGTCCCAAAAAGTTTGAATTTCGTCTCTTTGAAGGCATTTATTAAATTATTACAATTATTCCCTTCATTAAATTACTACAACAAATAGTGCGTACCAATTGCAGGCCTTTATAAGCATAAATGACTCCAATGAATATGTGCATTCGCTCCGACTGGCAATACTCATTCTCTTGGACGATGACAATGTCCTCGCTTGTAGGATGTGGCTGAAACAAGACGTTAATGTCATTCATTCATTTCAATTAATTATACTATTTGTTTTTTTTTTAATTATTGAAAAAAGAAACTATTAACCAATATTAATGTGACGAATACTACGTGTCATCGTCTATATAAGTATATAAAATCGGAGTGCCTGTTTTTAATATTATAGAAAGCGCATTTTACTAAAATAACATATTTTACAATTTTCATTTGTCTTTCTGATTGTTCCGGCTAATCTTTGGAACAAGTGGACTAATGTTGACGGGACTTTTACTGGCACATAGCTGATGTAACAAAGAATAACTGAAGCAATTTTTATTATATAGAACAATACACTTACATAAGCCTCCATTTGCTTAGTCGCTCTGTAGAAGGGATCAGAAATTTGCCAAGTGGTCATAACAGCTAAATCCACACATAGTAATACACCCACCACCATGAATAGCTGATAGTCTTTGATCACCTGAAATACAATTATCAGACTAGAAATTCTTCGAAGGCTACTTCAAAACTGCATTCTTGATCCTCTTCTGTTTAATTAGTAAAAGTATAATAAAATTATCAATAATACAATTATTTATATGATTGAATATATATTATATTTATTCATCATATCATAATGGTAATGTTATGCCTGCATTGTATAAGAGCGATTGCGTTATAAGTCAATGAGAGAATTTGTCATTGCGTTGTTTAGAAACAGAGAGAAAAGACAAATCATTCACACTATCAAATTAAATTTTATAAATAAATAATGTGTTGATCCGGGCTCCTTCACAGAATAGACCGTCTGCATCTTCTTGCCAGGCAGCTCATAAGAGGGGAGCAAAGGCTTACCGTCACTAAGACACTGACATCTAACTAGGTGGTAGAATTTCACAGCGACTCGCCAGGATTGTGTAGCAACACTTTACCTATCCCCGCCGCCATAACGTCATTGCTTGCCATTGACATGTTCCGGTTCGGAGGATAAACTTATTTTTGCTCGAGACCTAACATCCTTACTTCAGGTTGGCAACACACAATTACCAACTTTGTTGTCTCTAAGCGGTGTGAATTTCTTATCATGAAGAAATCCGCCTGCTTGTTTGCCTTCCAATATCATAAAAAATATAAAAAATCTTTAAAATATTAGTTAAAATATTAAAATTTTAGTCGCTTCTGTGGTCTAGCGGTCCGGGTGTTGGACTTGACTGCATGAGGTCCTGGGTTCGAATCCCGGGTCGGCCAACATAAAGAATATTGGTCTGGATCGGAAATGTGCCCGGTTGGTGATAGGCTTGCCACCTATCACATTGTGGGACTTAGTGTCTTTGGCTAGTCGTGGGTGCCTTGGTTGTATCTCTGCCTACCTCTTCGGGGATATGGGCGTAAAGACACTTTACTTTTTTTAAATATTATTACACAATTTTTACAAGTACAAATAAATTCTCACCTTCTTGTTGAGAGTCACATTAGTGAAGATAGAATGAACTCGCCACGTTTTAGAGAACATCGCACCAAATGCTAGACTGAACCCAGCCATAAGCAACCAGGCTCTAGCCGTGCATATATACGGAAATGCCGCTGAAGAAATGAATGAAAATAATAATTAATTTAATGATTCTACTTATACTTTTAACATTATTCCATTTCTAATTAGTTTACAATTTTAATTTTTCTGTCATCAACATTAAAGATTGTTGAAAACCCTGGTGTCAGTCCACCTTGTAACAGTTGATTGGTAAGTTAAGATTATCAAATCGAGGAGTTAAATATTCTGTTTTTAAATTATTGCTAACAGTTTAAGCACATCAACACACAATAGCATTATAATAATTTATTACACAAAGCTGTATCAACATACTTACGCACAGTTGAAGAGTAAGCATTGCAGCAATGCAATATCAAAAGCGCATTAGGACTTAACCAAGACTTGGAAACATGCTTCGACTCCGACCTAGAAAACGGCCTAGGCCTTTCTCAGAATTAGTTTTGAATGGAAGAAGGAGAATGGTCTGTTTTAAGAGAATAGGCATCGTTTAAAAATTTGTTATTTATTTTGACTTTCATAAAATAAAATACATAAATCTTTTTTAATGTATCATCAAGCTCCAAAGAAAATGTAAGATAAAGTACCTTCCCGCGCATTATGATCTTTAATTACATAATTTAATCAGTGATTTCGAGGAATTTCTTTCTACTCCATTGGTTAAATCCAATATCAAATTAAAAATGATTTTTGACCGCGTGTTTCTAAATACTTATATTTGCGTTTCACCAAAGTTGTTTAATATTGGAGTCAAAATTAAAAATTATTAACTTATCTATTAAAGTATATTATAAACTTTTAGCTATTATAAATTAAATATATTTCGTATTTTTTGTACCAATAACGGCTGGTCCGCAAATTCGGATCACTTTTTGAATTTCCTTATTGTGGAGGTCTCTTATGAACAGTCAACTTAACTGGTTCTAATACTAAATTCTAACAAAAAAATTAAATCAGAGAAACATTTTTGAATTTTAAAAAGTAATCATAAAACTTTTTTGCATATAATCGTATGCAAAGATTTAGCTTTATATGCTTGGTTAGGATTAGCCTGGGTCAAGTTTAGTTAAGCTCAAGCGGGATTTGGGAGAAAACTATTACCTCCACGCGGCAAGTCCTGAGAAAGACCTAAGGATGAATGAACATGTGAATGAGTGTTAGCGACATGCGATTCAAAAGTGCCATTGAATCCATTTTATCTGTAAACAAAAATTATGAAATAATTTAGATGACATTGATGATTTTTGTAACTAATAGCACATGCATGTGATACGCTCTTGCAAAATGTAAACGGTATCAATGTTGAGCGAATTAATTTTACATACTATGCATGTGACATAAAACAGGGCTAACTCAAACAGTCGTCTAAATAAATACAATTGCTAATAATGATTAACTAAAATTTTGTTAATTTTTATTTTATTTTGTTGGTATAGACGTATGAGGCTTTGAATTCCATTTTGAAATTAAAAAGTCTATTCTGTAAGTTTTTTCATGGAAAATAGGATACACGGGTTGACACAAGCGAATTTGCCAATAGGCTTGTAACAGATCACGTCTGGAGACATTGGACATGGAAGCATTTCTAACTAATATTTGTTTAAGTAAAGTATCTTAACTCCAAATCGCCGAAGCAGTAGGCAGAAGCAAAACTAGGGCACTCACGATTAGCCGAAGATACTAAGCATATCGCAAACCGGACACGTATCCAGTTCCGGGAAACGTTATTTTTATTAGGAAATTGAAACACACATTTTCTTTTTATATTGCCCAACCCGGAGAAATATTTTTTTATCGCAATTTTGTTAAAAGATAACACATTTTGTTGCGATATTATACTCGCATAATAGGTTGTGAGCATAAAATAATATTAGGAAGTGCTTAATAGAAATATAATCTAAAGTAATGAGTTGGATAATATGACAGAAAACTGAAATCACAGGATTTTATACCTCAATGTGTCAATAGTTACTAAGTTTTCCTACAAAAAACTAGAAGATATAATAATGTAAATTTTATGAAATTAAAATCAATGCAGTATTTTTTAAAGATTTGAAAAACAAACAAGTTAATCAATACGAAAAGTTTAACGAAAGAAATAACTAAGCTTGTTGAAAGAAACAGTAGAATCCTTGCAAAATATTTAAAGTACATTTTTAGTCATTGTGAATTAAGTATTTGAAGTAAAAAAAATTGCAATTGAAGTGAAGCTAATTAAAAGCGTGGAAAAGCTATTGAAATGGGAATGAGAGGATGATTTTATTAGGTACACACTGAATAACCAGTTATTTTAATAACAAACTACTAGCAATGATAACAAACTAACACATGTGAAAAGTGTAAATAAAATTATTTTAAATAGGGATATTATTCATTTAAAGCTTATGTAAACTTCATTTACTTAACTATCATTTTTTATATTAGCAAGAAATTGGTACATTTTAAGGTTTTAGTTTAGATAAATACATCTATTTCTTTTTGACTTATGATATATATTAAAATAAAGTATAATAAATTGGAATTAATACTACCATACATATGACATACGTTATTACATCTACAGTTGATTTAAAATCAGCAAGATTAATGGCATCTATTCTGTTTTAATTGGAATAATGACGTCAAACACAATGATGATAAGATTAATATGGCATACCTACCGAGGTCAAATACTTGATTCTAATACTTGACGTTATTTATTGTTCCTAGAATCTGTGGTGCAGTAAACAAACAAATTGCATAAAAAAAGTTACGCTTTGAAGGTATACTCTATAAAGTATATTTAGAAACCTCACTAGCCCGAATTAAAGAACCAATTTAAAAGGGTTTTTTTTTATATTAAGGAACCCGTGCTAACAACATTTATATATTTTGTAAACTAATACCACTTAAATTTGATATAGTAATTTAATAAAAGAATAAAACGAAAAAGACTAACATCGATCAAGACCGAGTTAAGTTCAGATGTCTAAAGTGCCAAATGTATTGAAATATTACAAAAATTTCATCAAATAAACTAGTTTAACAGAACAATTTTGCGATTGAAAAGCTGTTGTATCCATACATTAACATACTTTAATTTTTTTCTAGACTCTTTAGTTAGTAAATTTTTCTATACAGTTTTGAGAAGCATTCATGCGTTTCGGAATGTAACTTTTGATTTTGCAATAAGACGAATATTTGAGGAATATGTTCATATAAATTACTCTATTGGTTTTCTATTTCTTTTAAGGTTACGAAATATGTGGCACAAACGATATCACATGTTTGAATTAAAGTTTCTGTTTTTACAGCTCTTTCCCAGAAGCTTTTCTTTCCTTGTCTCAAATTTTATCTACATACCTCCATTTGTTCGTAAGAAATGTGTTCGTGCGGGGTTATTCAGTATCTTTTTAGTGATGATCACTGGGTAAAGTGTACATCAATAGCTGTCAAATGACGTATTATATATTTACTATCTCCTGTGACCAACAGAAATACAATGAAGACAGCAAATACAAAACACGTCATTTGACAGCTATTTGATCTACACTTTACCCAGTGATCATTACTAAAAAGATTCTGAATAGCCCCGCTGGTCTCTATAGACGGACGAATAGCCAAATAACAATTAATGGATTCTTTTTGAATTACGGAACTCTAAAACTTCGCAAAAGTTTTTACACATAACTGTTTCAAATTTGGTACGTCAACTGGAATAATATAAAGTTACAAAAAGCACATGGTTTTTAAAAGTTGGGGTTCTTTAAATTGTGAGATTCTACATTCGATCTAGGTAATAAGTTTTATATATTATATATTATTATATTGGCAAAATTGAAGAACAAATTTAGAAAAGTGACCCGGAACACTACTCATTTAAAATTGAAAAAGCTGCTAAAATATGAATATTTGTAATACAGTTAAAAAAGGAAGCATATTAACTAGCTCACCAATACTGCTGAGGCTGGAGTCGAGCCCGAGGAATATGACACTCAAGTAAGTCAGCATACATCCCACGATGATTAGGTTGTTTAAGTAGGGGGATGACATTTTTATGTACCTTAAATGCAGATAGATGTTTGTCTCGTTTATAAGTATTTAGTTTTCAATAGCTGCAAGTTTTTGAAGATATTTAGATAAATAGATGACATAATTTAATAGTCACTTATTGGCATGATGTCATATGCCGATAGATATTTGCAAGAACGTAATGGGCACGATTTATCCTTAACCGCAGTCGAAGTTATTTAAATGTATAAATTTTAATATTTAATTTAATATTTTAATTTATGTGTCTCGGTAAACAACCGTGAAACTGAAACTTATTATTAAAAGAAGTGTAGTTTCTTGCCACACTTTTAGGGAGAGTCAGATAGACTTACAATTACTATTGCCGAGTTTTTATATTGCAATTATTGTGCATCGAAAGTTTTGTTTTGACATTAATTTGACATCAATTGACGTAAAATATACCTTTGTTTTCTGAAGTATATGTTGATGGCGAGGAAGAATATGGAGGCGATGATCCCGAGGACTGAGCAGGCAACGAGTACGATGTATATCGTCAGATTAACTTGGGTGTGCTCTATCAGACGCAGTGTGCGATCCTTAGGGGGTTTCCTGCAATTCACAATTTAGATTGAATGCAAGGACATATTTTATCGAGAGTAAAATACATTGTATGTTATGTTATGTTACAATACTTGCAACTCACGAAGGCGAGCAGGCTTTAATTGTGGTAAACGTTTATATGTATATTGTGTAAAGTTGCGCTTGAGAAAGAACTCAGTATGGTTGGCTTAAAAAAATAAATTAACTTTGTGTACAACTTAAGGCAAACAATTACTAAAGTAAGCAATTTAGTAATTTAGTATGTAATTATTACGTTTACAAAAGGAAAGTCCACTCTTCTTTGTGAATTGCAAGAATTGTAATAACGCAACCCTCGTTTAAGTGATTTTTTATAGTAAGAAACGGCCGCATTTCGCTATATGAGCATACATTTTGCGGTTTTGATTCAGTTTCTTTTGGCATTCGTAGAATATTAAAAGTTTAATTTAACTGAATCACTTAGCAAAGATTGCAACTAGACGCACACACATTTAGCGGAATAGACCCCTATTCCGTATTAGGTATTTTAGGTATACCCCTATTCGGTATTTTAGGAATTTGTCGTTATTTATGCATGAAAAGTTAAAGATGAAATTAATAACATGTACACTACTATCATAAGCACTTACTTGCCGAACCACTTGAAGGGTTCCCCGTTGCTGAGATCGAGGCGATCCCGCTCAGCGCAGTACTCCCCCACCTTCACTTCTCCAACCTCCTCACCCTGGAACTGCTTCAGCAATATCGACGCCTTCCGCTCGTTATCGTAGAACCTTACAGGACCCTATAATAATGTTAGTGCCACTAAAAACTTATTCCAAAACAGTTGAGTGACTTTGACTCTGTAAGATCAGACAGAATATAAAATTTTTGTCACATTTGAAAAAAAAGGGAAAAAGGTCCTTATAATGACACCTAGTGCGAATTCAATTCCTTGGGTTGGCTGATATAGAAATCCGAAAAAACATAAGATCGATAAATACAGTGCCTTAAACTTTGTGTTGCAGGGATTATAGGTTTGAGGCAAAATCAGTGGTGATCCTGTGTCCTGTGGATGTTTCTTCGCTAAAAGCCTATAGAACAGCCCCTCTACTTATTAAAATACCAGAAGTCCTAAGCATAGACTTTCTGATCGGTCTGATCTTTAAGGTAGAGTTGTGCGTAAAGAAGGAGTCCATGATTTCTGCCGCATATATCATAGGAACTGCTTTAAAAAGGTGTTCAATGAAATCTCATTTGAGACAGCTTGCAATTTGCAGTATATTATCTTGATACGTGTCTGGATTTAATGTTAACGAAAAATCTACAGATATCCTCAGTAGAAATGTAAAACTAATCTCTCCTTTTGTTTTGGCTTTTATACGATGTGCACGACACATTTTTAGGGTTTCGTATATCTAAAGGGAAACTCGGAACCCTTTGTTGTCAGTCCGTCCGTCTATCTGCCCTTTCACTCATAAAATCAAACCTCAAAGCCAAATCAATCAAAATATACGGCCGTTTATGAATTATGACCAAAATTTTCCCGTAAATTATCGAAACTCGCAAGGTAACCAAAACCTATGGGAAATTCCATTGAAATCAAAAACTCGAAATTTGGTAAGCAGCAACGTCTTATTACCACACAGATAAAGGCAAACCGCAAATTTTTGGTTACATCATTTAATGAAAATATTTTGTGGTTTCGGTGCGTCAGTTCGTTTCGCACTTGGCTGATTTGTTTTTTAACCCTGTGAATTTTGTGTAGGTATACCTTGTACCGCTTTTATGTAGTTTATCTGCAATATCGCGCATATGAAGTATGCCATGTATTGAAAAGCTTACGAAGATTTGTAGTTCAGTTTTATTATTTTCCCACCACGCCAAGCTCAGGAAATTTTCTATCAACTAGACGTGGATAGGACATATTTACTCACAGTTACTCCCTCGAAGGTGACATTGCCCAGAGCGTCCAGGAAGAGTTGTTCCCATTCTTTGTCCCGGTACCGGAAGTCTTGCACGGACCGCTCCTTGTGTTTGATCTTTACGCGATGAGCTACTGTCTGTATTGCTAGCGCCATCGCCCATATACCTGCATTTTTTACACTCTTATAACCAAAATCGATCATATCTATATTGGTTGGAAGAAAACAAGTGTGTTAAGCTTTCAAGTATGTAATTTGTGGGCTAGCTTACCCTCCAAACCGGAACGGATCATTGAAATAGTGGTCGTAAAAGTTGATCAAGCGGTAATTTTTTTAAAACCCCTACAAACTACAATGTAATGACCCTGAATTCTGAAGACATTATTTCATTGACAACACGTTTAGTATTTTAAATATCAATTAAGAGCTCCCTAGTAAACAGGAAAGGGACGATTTATACATTCATAAGGGTTACAACTTTGGGTGTTTCATTTTAGCTGCAGTTTAGGGAGGTTCATATTTGAATAGTTTTAAGTGGAAACGAGTATTAAAAACCATATTTGAAATCACGTCGTGATAATTATTTAAGCAACTCTAAACGCTAAAGGCAGGGCATTGGTTGAAGGCCACATCCTTAATTTGAATTTTGCTTAAATTTTATAGGACAGTGCATCTTCTGTGCATTAGTACTTTTACTTGTTTATTAAGTTAGTGTTTATTAAGTTTATTCTGGTATCTATTTAAGTATTTCTATGTATTAGAATCGTTGACTAACACCCATAACACAAGCGTATAATCTGTTTACTTTGGCGTTAGATTCAATTTGTGTGACTTATCCAGAGATATTATTTATTTATTTACTTATTCTGTATTTGAAACTTAGCAAAGATCCTTACCATCGTAAGTATATCCGTGAAATCTAGAATATTCCAGACCACGTCTTCTGTCGTACTCTATTTGATAATCTTTGGCAGTCTGAAAAAACAAGTGCTTTTAAAACCATATGTAAAATAACTTGTTATAATTGAACACATTCCGGAAAAAAAAATTCAAAAGGTTACTGAGACATCTCTAAGTTCAAATCTTTTTTCATGTATGAATGTATCTAAGTTTCCTGATTTTTAATTTTTGTCATGGTCGTGTTCCGATTGTGCAAGATTGAGAAGAACAAGAACAAGATGTTTCATTGTCGATATAGTAAATCATAATCGATTAGTTACCAATATATAAATCTTTTTATGGCAAAAGACAGTCATTAAATACACGGTTCCCCTGATAGTAAGAGATAACTGCAGCCTAGACACCGTAGATGTTGTAGGTGCGTCGCTGTTCTGTGGTCGAGTAGTTCGGCCAATTGTGGAAGTCTAACGGCCGTACTCAGATAAATCAATTATCTTTTAACTTAATCAGTTTTGCTTAGACTTAATCAAAGATTAAGTCGAGATTTTCAAATAAAAATTGTATCATGAGCCTGTTAGCCTGTTCTAAAATATTGAAGACTATCGGTTTAGTTGGTGAATTCACTTTTAATTTGATAGCCGTACTTGTAGTAGGAGTCGTTTGTTTTTTTTTTATAAATAAGGCAGAAGAACGAGTGGAAGTGCCTAAACGAAAGTAGCCACCAGTACTTGTAGACGTTTGTAATAACGAGATATAGCATCAAATGTGATAATTAAATTAGTTGTAATCCTTTAGTATAGCTTTAGGAGTTTCCGGCGCGTTTGTAAGAAAATTGTAATTAGTGTGGAGAAAATTAGGTATCACTCTAGGTTAGCATTCAATATTCTCTGAATGTAAGGCAAGGGACTTAACATGAAGATTTGTATTTACGTAAAATAACACACCCATTATCATGGACGACAAATCGAGAGGGCGCAGGATACACGAAGTATTTAAAAGGCCGCGTCTGTCAATTTGTGCAGACGTTTCGTAAAACAGTCATGGCAGTAAAAATATTGTTTACAATATAGTTGGTATATGTGAGAAACAAATGAAATTAAATATATTTATTCGCTGAATATTATGTGTTAGAAGTTGTTACAAAAATATTTGTTCATACCAACATATTCTACAATTACATATTCTACATTTGTGCAAATATTTTTATATTTTAACAAAACTATTATTTAGAATAGCCTCTCAGCAAACTTCGTATTGTTTGACATTAACCGCTACTTATATATATTATATATATTATAAAAATATAAATTTGTTTAAGAAAAATTTTGATGTACATGCTGTAAACACAAGGAATAAAAACATTCTTGTTGTGCATAAGTCTCGTCTCCACAGAATCAGTTATTCTTTCATGGGCCAATGTATACGTTTTTACAATAAACTTCCCGAGCATATTAAAGACTTACAATAAATTTAAAAATGTATTAAGATAAAGTTGTATGGTAAGGGTTATTATAAGATTTCAGAATATTTAGAAGACAGAAATGCTTGGGATTAATTGCTCCTCATGCCAATCTCTGCAAATTATTTGTGAATGTAATAAACTTTTGTAAATTAGATTTATAAGAAAAAAGACAAGCCCGCTGAGTTTCTTTCGCCGGATCTTCTCAGTGAGTGGCCTCGTTCCGATCCGGTGGTAGTTTTTAGAATTATATAGACGCGTTACAAGAATCTTTGTATAGATCTACGTAATAAAAGCTATTTTGAATTTGAATTTAAATTTACTACATAATATTTGATGCTCCTCTAGTAGCGCAGTCTGCCGGATCCAATGTAAAATATATTCGAAAATCAACGACTACTTACAAATAAAAAAAATTAAAAACATTTTCCAGTGGACCAAATTGTGAATCTAAACCATTCTCGAATCCCTTTGAACATACACAAAAAGTTTCATCAAAATCGCTCCTGTCATATATATACTTTATGTGTGTATATATATAAAGATATATAACTTATCATATTTTAATATTTGATTTGTAAAATTGTGATTTGGTTTAACCCTAACCATAAACGGTAGTACGTTTCCTAACGTAACCAGTCAGGAGAATAACCGGCAAAACAAAATCCTCGTCAACCAGGATAAACCCTATTTAAGTACCTTGAACTGAAAAAAGGAAAACTTCTCTACCGTCCTAACAGGTTAAGTGTGTTTTGGAAAGTAATACTTACAATCCCGGATACAGTAGTCTCCCCCGTGGTAGAGAGCGGCAAGAGGTCAGTCAGTAACGCGGTATCCAGGGCCGTCATCAGCTCGTTCCTCGGGCAGGGAGCTTTCTTACTCCACCACCTCTCGCTGTACGTACCCAGGAGCAACCACGTGTACGCTCGTCCGTACATCTCTAGTCTAAAATACGGTAAATCAGTACAGCCCCTAGTATAAAAATATAAGTGCCTAAAACACTAGCCGACCCGGCGCACTTCGGTCCGCCTGACAGCTAATAATAATAACTGTGTTTTTTTCTATTTTTAGTTAATATTTTAAATCAAAGATGAATTATAATTAATTCCCGTATAAGCTTTCACCTCTGTACCATTCACATCCAATATTCCATACAGGCTCCTAGGTAGAGGCAACTAATACTAAAGTACTCCAAGATTTAAGCTAACATTACTGTCTGGGTTACAGTGTAAAAAAACTATAATGTCAATTTAAAGGTTAGAGTACTTTCATCTAGTTTACTTTTATCTAGTTTAATATTACGTTTACTACAAAAAAACGACGTGTTGCACTCCGGGAGTGCCGGCAGAAATGAAAAACTTGAATATTAACGTTGTGCATTTTTGATATTTTGGAATGGTTCGGGAATAATTTTGCACGAATTGCTTAAATTATCATTATGAAAGTACTATCATTCATGTGGTAGAATACAATATTCATTTATTGCGCTATTGTACACAAACATGACAATACGAACATTCGCGCAAGCGCACTGCGCCGTCTTACGAGTTTTCGATCAGGTCACGTGTCCTGACGCGAGTTTAAGTTTTAACGCCGCTAAAACGTTTTCACTTCAAAAAATGACAATAGTTGAACATGTGCGTTACTAAACAGTGTCTAAAATTCTTAACCAATAACATGCTGACGCGTTATTCACGGCCATGATATTGGCTGTATGTTAATTTTAAATAGTGTTTAGCTGAACAGGCCTGGGTCTCTAAAATTTGGACGTGAAGTTTAAGACAAAGATCACTCAAATCTAAATCAAATCATATAACAAAAAAAATACTCACTTGTATGCTTCACAAAAGATCCTTAAAGCCCAGGTCTCGTTGAAATTGCCCAAAATAATCCTGATATCCTTCTCCTTAAGTTTGGAGAGCGCCGTCTTTGCTTCTGTAGCAAAACTTTGAGAAGCATGCACATCAAACGAAGCATTTTCTAAATCTGCCACCAGACGATTATGAGCCTATAGTAAAATAAGTCAATTTAAAAATAGCATCGAAATAATTTTGATAGTACACAGCGTCAAAACTCCATTTTCAAATAAATGATTATTAGCAGTCTTCTTTTTCTTCCTGTTTAGTGTTGTGAGACATTTTAAATTCTAGCCTTAAAAATATCTCTTTGTGCATTGTCTCTCGTCTGTTTAATGAGAGTTATGAGTTTTTTTCATAGTGTTTGCATTTGCGTTTGCACCACGAATCACAAGGAGGGTTTGTGTTCATATAATTTTAGTGATGAACCTATGTCAAATTTCAGCAAAACCCGTTCAGTGTTCCGAGAGTTCAGATATCAGTTGATCATTTTTATTGTTAGCCCCCGACTGAAGAAGAAATTCAAAAGTTGAGACTTGGCAAGTGTCCACGTTTGTCTGTGGCGTCGTAACTTCTAAAAGAATTGACCAATTTCGATGTTTTTTTTTTAATGAAAGCCGACATAATGGAGATGGTTATTACGAATAGGTATTGGTGACGATTATCGAAGCTTTTTACTTTTATGATTATTAAATATTCAAATAAAAGCGCTATTAGTTTTAGTGTTCCAGTACCAAATACTTCAACTTACCAGAGCGTATCTCGGCTCATTTTGATATATGGTGCCGACTCTGGTCCAGTTGAAGTACTGCAGTAGCCTCATCCGCGGCACGTTAAACGCGTTCTCCGACGGCACGATGCGGAAGAAGTTTGGGAACGCCTCCTTTGTGAACATTGGATGGGTGTCCGCGTATGACAGCTAAAAACAAATAAACAATGATAAGATTGTCAACATAAACCAAAATGTATGCATTAATAAGTATAACTCAAAAACCACTAGTCGGATCATGATAAAATTGAAATAGGCCAACTCAAGAAATGTAGTCCACTCACTTAAGACATTTGCGCTTTTGTTACCAACGTAGCCTGCCAGATTACGTAAAACATGATCACACCACCGCTACCGTCCAGTTGTCCAGTAGTTTGTTGTATGTAGTTAATTCCGATTTAAGCCTATCTGTGTAGCACGTTTAAGTTAATTCATATCTACCTGAGTTAGGTGCCAATGCTTGGAAGCCTTCGCGATAGGATCAGTAACATGTGTGCAGGCGGCACCAAAAAGCATCAGCTTGTGCGGACCGCTGTGCATCATGTCGAAAAACGACTTGACACCCACCGCTGCGTTACACTGTGAATCATTAAATATTAAATCAAGAACAGGAAACATGTTAATAGTAAATATAGTAATTTTTTTATTTTTTTATTTTAGTTTTTAGCCCTGTCAGAACAAAATTTCATGTGGTTATGGGCGCGCACACGTGAGTGCGTATGCGTGGGGGCAAGCGCTCCTTTGGCGTGTGTTGGTGTGTGTGTGTGTGTGTGCGTGTGTGTGTGTGTGTGTGTGTGAGAGAGAGAGAGAGAGAGAGAGAGAGAGAGAGAGAGAGAGAGAGAGAGAGAGAGAGATTTGGGAGACTGGAAAGTGACACAGACTACTTCGGATCCTGACTTCTAAAAGGGTTCGTGCGAGAGAGCGAAATAACTTGAATACGCGGGATTAGTCGCGGGCAGCATCTAGTTTAAGATAAAACTTCTTTTACCTCAGTGTCATTCCACCACATGTGTAGTCTGTAGTTACGCAACACCGCCTCATGCTCGTTCACATGATCCAGCGCAAGCTTTACACTTGGCATTACACCTCGACCTACGAAAATCGAAATACGAAACTCAGTACTTATTTTTTCATGAATAAAAAATAACAGTGAATCAAATGTCCTCACAATGGATTCTAAATAAAATCTATACTAATATTATAAATGCAAAAGTCTGTCTTTCTGTTTTGCTTACACAACAACACCGCTGGATCATGAAATTCGACATGCGTATGGTAAAAGATCAGAGAATATCTGACCAAGTTCAGATTTTTTTAACTAGTTCTTTTTTTCAATAAATCAACTCCAAAAGTACCACAACAGCAGGTAAACAGCCAGAATTTAATGTTCACAATATACAGATACTTAATGGTACAGTTGAAGAGCAGTCTGGTGACTGAAGTATATTGAAAACCTGTGTTTCATCACTTGTATGTGGGCACTCAATAAGTCCTGCAGTATTTGTGTCACATGTGTCCAAAAAAGACTATGACATTAGTTCATTTTTTCAAATGTTGTTTTGTAGTTGTAGTAGTAGTAGTTAGTCGTAGTAAGTAGTTTTAGCTATTCTTTCTCATAAATTCTCAATGTAACACCTGTATTTGTTTATGACTTAAGGCATGGTGATGACTGATGAGACAGTTATAAAAGTCAACTCTTAACTAGGTGATAGACAGGTAGAGAA
Organism: Calephelis virginiensis; assembly: GCA_002245475.1. Taxonomy (NCBI): domain Eukaryota; kingdom Metazoa; phylum Arthropoda; class Insecta; order Lepidoptera; family Riodinidae; genus Calephelis; species Calephelis virginiensis. Next base: position 36,379 of record NJDC01058126.1, read on the forward strand.
AGCGAGAGATTCGTCTGAGTTGTAGGGTAAAGTAACCCTAAAGTAAATACACAACATGCTTAGCAGTCAATCTACAGTTGTGCCTTATAATTTATAATCTTTACCATTGATATCTTTGCACATTGGCATTCTTAAAAATCCTAACATTTTGCTAACTTACAGAACCAGATTAAAAAGAAATTGTAAGTATTCAAATTTACCAGTGTTGGAATTTTCAACCCCCTTCCCAAATGGAAAAAATCCAGCAATGTAGACGTCTGTACGTCGGTTGAGAATCACATCCAGGTTGGGCTTCTGTGGTGTTGCCAGTGTCAGGCTGAGGGCCAGCAGTAGCAGGTATATCTCCATTGCTACTAAAAGCCACCAAATCAAAATTATCTTTTTGCATCAGCAAGCATCTTTAAATATTTCTTAGATAATAGTAGTAGTAACCTGTAGCTTTGCATACATTAAAATTATATTTTCTTAAAGAATCACAATCACTTTTTGTTTTCTAATTTGTAGAGTATCTAGTTATATCTAATTTACCTACTAATATTGGAAATGTGAAAATGGGTCAGTATGCATTTAAGTATGACAGTATGTTCTATTTTAATGTCAAGACAGCAGAACCAATGAATTTTGTTATAGAAATAGGTTCGACAATAAAATCTATCACGAACTTTTCATGCCTATGTTGTAACACAACTGTTTTTTACTGAAATAATAAGTACCTAAGTTTAAAGCAGGGGTGAAGAGCCATAGACAATAGCTAGTGAGATGTTTTTTGTTAAAACTAGTTCAGGTCAATACCTATTAAGGTTAGTTAAATAAGAGACATCTGACAACTTCACAAACTTAGCCACGCACATGTTAATAATGCGTTTATAATAATAGATGCATATACCCGGGTAGCCCTAGGTTAACATTCCACTGTGAAATTGCTTGGTATTATCTAATGGTAGTTTCAAGGGACTCAGGAACCTGCATGTTTGTATAAAGAGGGTAATGAACGGGGAGAAATCCAGAGAGGTCTGCAAGGATTGTGAGACTTGGTTGTCAATACTCTCTGCCAACCCTGTAAGAAACTTGGGGTGAAAATACTGTATGTATGTGTAATAATAATATTAAAGTATCTTCACGCCCATATCCCTGAAGAAGTAGGCAGAGGTACAATCAAGGCACCCACGACTAGCCGAAGACACTAAGTCCCACAATGTGATAGGTGGCAAGCCTATCGCCAACCGGGCACATTTCCAATCCCGACCAACAATTTTTTATTAGAAAATTGTAAAAATTCAATTTTCTTTTTGTTGACCGACCCGGGATCTCATGCAGTCAAGTCCAACACCAGGACCGCTAGACCACAGAGGCGAATAATATTAAATTCCTAATATCTTTGGCTGCTTTCGGTCTCCCTGGAGACAACCCTTGTAGCTGGCAAAATATGGAACAGTACAATCCATTTAAATAATTATAGTCATTCAATTCAGATTTATGCATGCAAAACAAATCTGCGCCCACGCAGCCTAGCATAGTGTAAGTTCCTCCATACAAAATGCATGAAAGCAATATTGGGGGATAATTGTACTGCAAAGCAGCCCATCAAAAGAATAAGTCATTTTTAAGCGTCCGTGTTAAAATAATCTTAACAGTTTAAAAAATGTTTTTTTAGATTCTGTGGTAAAAACAAAGGTGCTGCTTATACCGAGATACCAAATTCTATTACTGATACTGGGTATGAGAAAAGCTCGCAAACTTCCAAGCATTAAGAATACGTACTTAACGCTAGAGTATTGTAGTATTTGCTTAACGCAGAATGACGTTTGCCAAATCAGCTTGTATTATATTGTCATGAAATAATTATCTTTTATTACAATATAATTTCAAAGTTATTGTGTGACAACTGATAACTTACCTATTATTTTTCAATATAAGAGCTCCTTTTTGGTTGAGCTCATCGTATATTAAAAGCATTTTGATTACTAAGCAAATAAATTAACTCGATAGAAACTGGAATGGCATCGATCCTAGAAAATTGCGTTATTCCATAATAGCAGAATACTAACATCAATCAGAGAATCATATGATACAGTTAGCCAATTATATGAAGTTATTTATGCATTGTAAAAAATACAAAGTTTTAATTTCTCGTTATTTCAAAATAAAAACAAAAGATGAAATAACGTGAAATAAACAAAGCAACAGCCAACAGCTGATTAGCTGTCATTTGAGTTTCGATTGTTGAGTGTTGACTATTGTTAAAAGAACTAAGAAGTGTCATCAGTCATTTGTCAATGTGTCGAAGTATGACATTTTTCTGGCAAAGGCTAGTGCTAACCATTGCTAATGGCAAACGCGAACTTTTGTCCAAATTTAGATACCTAATTTACATCAAGTTATCTTTCAACACCGTCAATAAAAAACACTATAGGAGTTTTTGGCGCCATCGAGAGAAAAGATGGTCGAAGTTTTTTCATAATTATTGAATTTCGTGTTAATATTGAGTGAAATTAGTCAATTTTGGTGGCATTTTGTACAATTTTGTTCAGTAAAAGTGCACAAATGAAATAATCATAAAGAAATTAGCGTATCGTATATTTTCTCGTTGCCGCCAAATCTCGTTACATGAGCTTGTGTAAAAAGGCCACCGCTTTACCCAAGAGCCTGACATGACTTACTGACGACTTACGACTGATGACTAATTAAAATTAATTGAAATTGATATAAAATTTGATGCAAATTTCTACTTGACTTATGGCTACATACTAACGTGAAGGCCAAAACTTAAAGAAAGAAAGAAAGAAAAGAACACACTATACACTAATTTCTTCATAAATAATAAAGATTCGCCTCTTTCTCCAAAATTCAATATTAATGAAGACCCTATAGTTGCTTCTGTGGTCTAGCGGTATAGTTTTTGACTTGACTCCAAGAGGTTATGGGTTCAACCCCATGTCCGACAATAATAAGAAACTGTGTTTTTTTCAATTTTGTAATTTAATTGGCTATAGGCTTGTCACCTAACACATTGTGGGTCTTAGTGCTTTTTTTTTACTTTACTCTTTGGTCTTAGCACGGTCTTATCTATATAATATTACCGTGTCTTCGGCTAGTCGTGACTGGTGGGTGCCTCAGTTGTGCCTCTTTCAACCTGTCCAGGGATATAGGCGTGAAGATGTCATGAAAAAAACTGCGTCCACCTTCGCTTACGATCTCGCTAAAAGTCCTGCCATTTTGTTAATACCTAGGTACCTACCTACCAAATTAAATGTTTCAAATATTACGTCTCGCTCTACTAACGTCTCGCCTACATTTGGCGTAAAAATGTATTATTAGATTAATTTTAATTATTTATCTAGAAGTAACTCTCATTTTTTTTTGCATCAATTTTGTTTCAGTTCTTACGTTCGAAAACAAGGGTAATTACACCTATATTCAAATAATTCAAACAAACTGCGCATGTTACACGCACATGCCACAAGTAAAAAAAAGACGGGTTGCACTCCGGGAGTGCCGGCAAGAGTGAAAACTTAAATATTAACGTTGTGCATTTTTGATATTTCGGAATGGTTAGGGAATTATTTTGCACGAATTGCTTTAATCAATTATCAGTATGAAAGTACTATCATTTATGCACAAATATTATTTTCATATCAATTATCGTTTGGCTTGACAAAAACTCGCTAAAGTAGGACCACGTGACGGTTAGGAGCGTCGTCATATTATCTGTACAACGAACATTGCTCGTCTACACTTGAGTTTAGAAATGTTTACCCATTCCAAAAAAAGTGCGCAACGCCGCTAAAGAAGTTTTCACTTCAATAATTAAGGACCACCTGCCTGGCAGGACAGCAAATGATCTATTCTGCGAAGGAGCTCGGACCAACACGGGGAAAACATTGACTTTCACGTGTAATAAATTACATATTTTAAGCTATTTTAGGGAAAATAAGGAGTTCAACAAAATGGTTTCTTAAATAAATCTGGCCTAATACAAAGAAAAAATGAAAGGTGTAAAAAATGCGTTTGACAAATTAAAAATATAAGAACCTTTTAACATTTTATATTTATTTAGTTATTTATCTTAACTAAGAGTTAATTTCGTAATTTGAGAAAAATAAAATAAATTAATAGGAAGAGGCAGTAGGTACGTCAATAGGCGTGTCTTAAAAGGAAAAAAATATTTCCAATATTTTTTTGTTTTAGGTTATATATACTACATGCTTTACTTCTTAATTTTTTGGAGCTTTTCAAACTTAACATTAATTTACACAATTAAACATCGCAAAATAAGTTTTCTAACGATTTTTTGATGGAATACAATAACCGACTTTCGGAAATATGGACAAAATGTCAAAATAATCGGTCCTAACACTGTCACTAAGCCATGTCCCCTTCAGCCATGGATTATATTTAGGTCAGAGATGAGCTTCAAAGTTATTTACTTCATTTCTACTCCATCTTTATTAATAATGAATTTATGTAATCTCAAGTTTAACCTTGGAGTAAAGTTAGATTCACTGTAATCTACGTTTATTAATAAGACGGTGATAATTATAATTGCTTAAATCAGGGCTTCCCAAACTGAGCGTCGCGACCCTCTAGGACGTCGTGGCACTGTCCCAGGGGCGTCGCGTGTCAAATGCGACCGAGTCGAGTTAGTTATCCGAGTCCACATCCGAGTACAAATAAGTTTGGGAAGCCCTGGCTTAAATGATTTAATTTTAACAGATTGAAAGTAATTATAATTTTCCCCGAAAAGTTAGGAAAATTGTTTAGTTCTTTTTTCACTCGTTACTGTTCAAAGTAATTATAGCTGCTGAAATCTACAACCACACATCGTGCTAGAACTTTTGAATGTCGCGCAGACCACGTCATAACTGTAGGTAGATGATACTGGACGAATCCGTAGGCATCTTTTGTCTCTCACTATTCACTCATGGACCCAATTAGTGTTGGCGGTATTTTCAAATCATCACGACTTGCGAGAAAAGAGCTTACTCTTTCCTAAAAAGATGCCAACGCAACTGAAAGATCCATAGTGCTATAGTGGTTCACGTTTGCAACGGCAAAAAACAGCAAAAAAAAATACATTACCCTAAATACCTATCCTAAGTTAATTTTTGAAATCCTAGAATGAGACATTTGTTTAGGATACTACCAGTCTTCTGTTCTTACATATTATAATAGCTGTCCAGCTATGTAAGCAAGAAAAACAAAAAGTATCTACCTATACGATTTTATAAATTTCCTATGGCTACATTGCAGTCGTAGCTATCTCTTAGAATTATTAGCAACCTATTTTATTTGAACTTTAAAAAGTTACTTATATACTTACTTAATTTCCACTAATTTTCGTTATATTTTATAATCACTTAACTTTAGGAAAACCACAGGTTATGGCCTTCCCGTTCGTTTTTTTAGCTAATACATTTATAAGTTATTTTAGAAACTGTGCTTTTCACGTTTCCCACATCACACATCAAAGAAAATATACAACATGTTTAGCCACATTTATGATTAATCACTATCTTATCATTATATGTTTTGCCATGTATAGAATTTTTAAGTATTATGAAAAGGTAAGCAGGTACTAATTTCTTGGAACCGCGAGCTTTTTCTGGGAGAATCGATAGACATTGAGCTTATGCCAGAGATGCGCTGATGAATGTTTCTGTTATCGATAATCTAATTTGTTTAAAGTTTTCTGCTAATTTTACTAATAAATATTTATTTATTTATAAAGAAAACTAGCTGACCCGGTAAACTTAGTTACATAGACAACAGAGCCACTTAATTGTTTTCAAACCATCCAGGAACCCATTGAAATAAAAGTCCGAAATTTCATCCAAATCGGTCCAGCAGTTTATTTTTTTGACAAGAACTTTCTCCTGGTAATAATTGTCACAACAAAAAAGAGTTATCAAAAAAAGTCCATTGTTCACACGGTGCAATGACCAAGGAAAATAGGGATATATTTTTTTATAAGTTTATAATTAGAATGGATTGGATAAAAATGCAAATACGTTTAAAAAAAACAGCCCTAAAATGTACGAGGTAAGATTTCTATTCAAAGTGATAGCAAAATAGCTTAGTAACTAGTATTGAAATACACGCGATACTCGATGTGCTATGTCTAGGTATCAAGTTTGTCTATAATATTAATAATTGATAGCTATTGGATTTTGAAATGAATGCAAATAGTATTTTTCAATATGTAAATTTGACATATTTGATACATATACTAAATATAACATAAATTGCATCATAAATATAACATACATATATAATAATATGGGTAATTGAAATGCTATCGATATAATATTTTTTTTAATTATTCATTTTAGCTGAAAGATAGGTATACCTAATTCTATTTTAAACTGTTAAATTTCTAAAATTTAGGGGTAAGAATCTAAACAATAACAGCAGGAAGAAATTCATTCGGCAATCCCCATGTTTGCCTAGAAAGAGAAAATGTAATTGATACCGGGCAAAGTCGAAGGCATTGTTCAGTTTATATGTTTTTTTTTAAACGCTGATGGAAATGTTTTATCAGTTTATCGACAGTTTTCCTCAGTTCGTGCTACACTAAAGAGCTTCCTTTGCGCAAGCGTAATGAAAGGGGCGTGTCTTTATTCGGAAATTATTGGTAAACCAAATATTTAAATATACCTACCTAATTAATGCTAGCATAATACATTGGAATGATTTGTTGCACCCCAATGTTTAATACATTTGGCCCACTTCTGCAACTCGTACCTAGAGGGTTTTTTTGAGTAATAAAGCTGCCAACATGTCTAGAACCAGCCTGAGTTACAAAATCTCTCAGTAATAGTACTAACGTAGGCACCTGTATGTTTACTCTTGAACCACGATTCGTCTACCCCTACCCCGTAAGGGTCTTGGCGTGAAGATATGTACCTCGATTCATGCAATATTGTGAATTGGAATCGAGTACGTCTCTTCAGGTAGATACTCTTGGACACAATACTGACGAAATATTAACATTCAGTTAATACCTAGTAAATAATAAATTATGTTATCGGATTCGTTTAACTTATTGTAACTTTGTAACTGGGTAAATGTTAATAATCTGCTAGAACTGTGTTCAAAAGTACCTAAACTAACATAAATGCGATTCCAATTCGCATAACATCGAGATTCAAGAGTAACCTTACTGATTCTCAGTTTTGGAAACAATATACCTAACGGTCCGACGGGGTTTAGGTGTCTGCATTTTCTGGGTTTGAGTGTATATTAAATCTATTCTGGAACCAATTTAAGTATTTCCATGTACCTATTAGAATCTTTAATATAATTAACAGCCATGACAAAAGCGTACAATTTGCTTACTATGTGGTTTGAGTCTATTTGAGTGACTTGGCCAGCGGTATTTATTTATTTATTAAGCAATTAGGCTTTACGACTACTTGACCTTCTTCTTCCTTTTGTCATATGTTGGTACTTGGCATTATCATCTTTCAGTTTGTAGGACTTGTCGGTAAAGGTAAGCAAATTTTAAAATCCAGTGTAAGGTTGGCAACGAACATTTTCTTTATTAAAACAAAACGGCTTTTGAAAGCTACAGAATAACGTATCGAATGACCTATGTTTGTCAGTGGCCGCGGTTTTAGACTTAATGCGCGCGTCTAGGTGCCGGCTACCCTCCGGTCTCCAGACTGGAATATGGCATTGTCATAATGACGGCAAGAAAATGTAAGGCGGTGGATTTTTGCTATACAGCACTACAACAGTTTAGCGCAACTTTCATATCAAAAAATAAAAAAAAAATAAGTTTGCTATGTTTTTTATTCGCCCAAATCATATGACACTAGTTGCCTTATATCTGAATGCCTTTAGACTTACTTTCAAATTATACGGGTTATACTTTTTCAAGTAAACTTTATACAAATTCGGGTTTGCTATGTATCTATGGAAGTCCTGCCTCTTATAACGTAGTATTTATATAGGTACTCTTTGCACTACAACAACAAGTTGAAATACAGCACTACACTAAAAAAATTGTTTTCTTTTTAAAGTGCAATGGCGTTTTTAGAAAAATGGACTTGATTTTCTACCGTAACTAATTCAAGCACAGTAAAACTGCGAAAAACCGACTCCAATCACAACAATTATATTTTTATTTCCACGTCGCGAATTAAAAGAAGTCATCCCGGATAATTGCGCAGCGGTGCTCCTATAAGCGAGTCTCACCTCTGCCCTTAACCTATCCGTGCCACCACCTTAGCAAATTACAAATACTTAGGTAGTTCAAAATAGATTCATTCGCACTACCACCGGTAGCCTGTGGTAACATAACGGGGACCTATACTGCGACTAACCCAGACAACTTCTTACCTACTTATCTATAAAGCGCAGCATTCCAGAGTTATCCGAACGCTACTTTGAAAAAACGGCTGCCCATTCCAACCTGGTGCTAGCACCCGTGTGTGACTACACACCGGTAAAGGACGCACCCACCAAATTTAGAAGACCCCACCACACACTATCGGATCTTACCGATTGGAAGAGTTGCCGCCGCAACCCCTCTAATCCACCCAGTAAACAGAACGTCGCGAATTTCAACTCTTTTTTCGAAAGACTGAAAATAATGATATCTTAAAGGTCCCAAATAAATTTTATCAGCATCCTCACCAGTTTTTGTGTTATCTATACATAATAATGCATAGTCGTTAACATGTGCGAAAGTTTAAACATTACTTGTTATATAACTTTAATAACCAAAAAAACATATCTGGTATAACTCAAAAATATTATATTATATTAATATTTGATAGATATATTGAATTGGATTGTGATACAAATTATTTAGAACCACCTCGGATTTATGATCTTTCCAATAAAATAACATCAAAACAGGTAAGATATTGGTAGACATACAAAATACATACCTTCCGTAAAATTGATAACATCCTTTACGATTAGGTAGGTATATATCCTGATTTTTAAGTCTTCCAATTGTATAAAAAACATTTATGAATATTTGAATTGCAAAAAAAATTACTCGACCCATACCAAAATAGTGTAAAGTAGGTATATCTACATTAGCATTTGCATTTTTTACAATCGTCTTGTTGCTATTACAGTTCACACCAATCACTACTGAATGAATAATAAAAAAATGTATCTTCACGCCCATATCCCCGAAGAGGTAGGCAGAGGTACAACCAAGGCACCCACGACTAGCCGAAAACACTAAGTCCCACAACGTGATAGGTGGCAAGCCTATCGCCAACCGGGCGCATTTCCAATCCCGAGCAACATTTTTTTATTAGACAATTGGGAAAACCAAATTTTTCTTTTTTGTTGCCCGACCCGGGATTCGAACCCGGGACCTCTTGCAGTCAAGTCCAACAACTGAACCGCTAGACCACAGAGGCGAATGAATGAATAATTATTATTGAAATCGATTTTTTTTTATTTGAGAAAAGAGAAACTTGTAAGCTTGATTAAAACGAGTTGACTAAGAGCTGATAAGAGCAGATATATCTATAAAAAAAATACGAATAGTACTTATACCTAGTAGGTAAGCACTAGTAAATAAGTATACGAAGTGCATTGTAATAAACAACATAAAACGCAGTATCACTGCAGAGTGAAAGGATATGGAATAATCAAAGATTACATGAATAATTAAGTGCAGTTTTACCGCAAAAACAAATCCAACCTAACCTACCTACAGCCCAAGATTAGTAAATATAATTGTATACAACATTACCTACCTACGACGACGCGATTTAATAATTATTTTTTTAGAAAGATAGCAAGTAATTCCGAAATGGTCCTACATACATTTTCGAGTCGAGTGGCTAGCGTACACGCATAGCGTACATCGAGCAACCACGAGGCTCGGGTTCGATTCCCGACGGGGCCAGGTATTTGTGTGATGAACATTTAGATGTATGCATTTCCGGGTCTGGGTGTTTATTAAATTTATTCTGGTATCTATTTAAGTAGGTATTTCTATTATAAGTGTCGTTGACTAACACCCATAACACAAGCATGTAACTTGTTTACTTTGGGGCTAGATTCAATTTGTGTGACTTGTCCAGGGATATTTATTTATTATTATTATTTTATTAAATTTATACTTTATTATACCCCATTTGTTTTAACCACATAGGTACATTTTATAAATTTATGCATTAATACGTATCACTCAAATATCACCAGTAGGTTCATGATGATGTGGAATCACCTCGGTGTCATGACCTATCTTTCTACAAATAATTATCGAAATAGGTTTTGCTATTAGCCGAGTCATCGCTTTACCAACCTACAACAATCGTAAAATTAAAAACTTTCAATAAACCCCGACCAAACCTGTATGCAATGTAGTTCAGAATCATAATCACGTAAGCTTATACCTAAACGAAAAATCTGCATCGAAATTAGTCCATCCGTTCAAAGTTATGGTGCCACAGATAAAGACATACGAAAACACACGTATACACAGAGACATGTCAAACTTATAACCTTTCGTTTTTCAGAAACACACTTACACAAACAAGTCAAACCTGCAACACTGCATTTTTTTGCGCTTTGGAAGAACTTCAAGAAAGATTGCGAAACATATCTAATACCCTTTTAAAATATGATCCATCAGCCACCTCCCAGTTCATTCATCAAGTCCTTGCCATCAGGTCCTCGTTATCAGAAAAAATGAACACGTCTAGTTAAGGCAAATCGAATAAGTCCAAGTTCGATTGGTTTACCATTAGGCATTGCAGGCATCTCTTATCTTCGAGTTCCATCAATATACCAGCTCAATATTATGCTTAAAAGTAAAATAAATACCCATAGTGCTTCCAACATTCATTCCGATGCTTACGAAAAAGCTACAAATGACCTGATGAACTTGAACGGTTTGACAGATTTCCATAAGCTATAATAGCTACGAACCAACTTGATCACATCAGCTTTCAAATGCACAAAAAAAAACTCTTCAAAATCCGTCTATCCGCTGAAGAGCTACGACGCAACAGACTAACACACACACAGACACGAAAAACTTGTAACACCCCTCATTTTGCGTCGCGGGTTTAAAAAACATGAAGTAGAATTGAGAACCTCTTTCTTTTTTGAAGCAGTACGGACACACACTTATGGTAGTTAAGAGCCAATTTTTATGAAATAAGGCAGCAATCACTTTCCTCAGAAAAAACTGGATTTACCGGCTATATAAAGGTTTCGGATCAACACGGGAAAAAATTTAGAAGAAAAGAGTTTTTGTTTACCTCAAGTAAAAGCCTGGTAGACGCGATGTAGGTACTCAAAATTCCCAAAAATTATGGGAAAAATCCTATTTCATCGTAGACAGAGCTCTGTGTTAGGTATACCAGAGATTAGTTTATCTTTAGCAATCTTTAATAAATACTAAACTAAATACGCATGAATTTTACTAGCCGACCTGGCGAACATCGTACCTACCGCTTGATGTTGATAGCTACTGATAGTCAAAATGGAAAAATTATAATATTATTGTACCAACTTTTCCTGTTATTTTTTCGTATAAACCTTCTCCTGTCGGTAATAAACTAAAACAAAAAGAAGAATGTGCAAAGGCGGTCTTACCTAAAAGTTACGCTTTTACAACAACGGATTTTGGTACGTTTTTCTTAACAGATAGAGTGATTCAAGAGTAAGGTTATGTATAAATAACTGGTATAACTAGCTTTCTTACTGGTATAACGACTTCTTCCGTGTAGAATTTAACTAAAATGTTATTTTGTTTATTTAAATAATTTAGAGTTTTTCTTGAATAAAAATATCTTACGTTTCTCTTTATTACATCAGCTACCAGCAGATAAAAGTACCGTCAACATCGGAATTAGCCGGAACAAACAGACAGACAGACAAAAATTTTAAAAATGTTATTCTGATAGTGTACCAAAAACAATTTCTTAAGCAAGTAGCGAAAACCAAAATAATGGTTTTTGAAAGACATGTAGCCAGAACGGGTGTAAAAGCTGTAGGTAGTTGATGATTTAGTGCTGGAACTACTGAATGAAATTGTATATCTTGCTTGTGCTTTTAGCTAGGATGGAACTTGGAAGTTACATCGCGGATGTAGGTATATAGAAAGGAGAAAAGGTATATAGAAAGATTTCCGAAAGTGGTGTCAAGAGTCTCCGGAACCTTCGTGTTTGTATGAAAAGGGTAATGTGGAGGAAGCCAGCAAGGTCTCCAAAGATCGTGAGATTTATCACACGATACTCTCTGCTTACCCCGTAAGGGACTTGGCTTGAAGATATGTATGTGAATAGCGGTTATTTTAATATTACAAACAGACATTCCAATTTTTTATTTGGATAAGAATATAGATTATTTTTTAATATTGCCAAATTTATTACACAATTTTTAAACCTTATGCTATTTCATTTGCAATACAGTTTAAAATTAAATGACGTTAACAAAATTTTGACATCATTTGATGAATGTTGCCATAATATTTTATACGTTTCATTATTTTCAGAAAAAAAGTTGTGCTAGTAACACAATTTTAATGTGTGTCATAATGTGGTTGTTTTATTTACCATCGATTTATAGCACACAATTTACTTATTATTTATCCTTTAATTTGAATATTAAATAAATGAAAAAACTTTAAATTATTTACAATATTGTTTAACAATTTCAGTCCGTTACACGTAAGATAGATAAAATTTTAAAAGTTCCACATATGCGGTAACAATGAGTTGACAACACTAAATGTCAGAATACGTGGCCCAAAGTTTTGTGAGAGTGTTGTGCATTGTTTTTAATTTTTATAATAGAAAATTAATATAAGAACACAAGAAACGGTGAGTACATTATGTTGTGTTTATAAACTGTTGTCCATAATTATATCATGGCGATTTAGTTGCCAATATTGTTACAATCGTGTAATTATCTCGACGGCATCTGTCAAGTGAAAATATTTTTACGTTTCGTAGCCGATAATTTGGTATTTATCTACAGTTTACTATAATTACTGCGTGCTGCTCATGATTTAGCAAAACCCCAAGAGTACAAGATGACTACATAATTCAGTTTATGTCGGCAATGCCGTAAACTAATTTTCCTAAATGAAGTTTATGAATGTAACGTTTGCAAAGTAAATATGCGCATATTTGTCCACTATAATCTTTGCAATAATCTTCATTGTAATTACATTAAACTATTGTATTTTGAAATGGGTTAACACTATTAATCTTTGTAATGTTTTAAGATATACTGTTAGAGTTTAGTACTTAGTAATCCTATTCCACTGATCTTTCTACAATAATATCATAAATTTGTTATTCCCAGCATCTCAGCAGCATGTTAGTATTTATCGAATAGTTAAGCATTATTGATTTGACCTAATTTTTTCCAATCAAGTACAAGAGCGAAGTCTCATCTGTAGAAAGCCCCGTGAAGTTGTAAACGCAGTGAGGTTGGCAACACATTAGTCATTTTTTAAAATAAACCTCATCTGTATACAAAGCTCTATTTGCATCATACTTAAATGGATGGAACAATGTCACTGTTTTTTGTTGTGTTTATATATATAAATTTAAAGTCTGTTTTTTCTTAGGAGTCCAATTTGGTAAACAAACACTACTTGATAGAAAAACATCAAAGTTTCACATTAATCTCACACACTGAACTAAATGTTATTGGCATTACATATTCAAAACTTAGTTACGGTATGTTTAACACTAAAATCTGTTTCAAATTCATCAATTTAACACACAAAATTTGCAAAAAAAATAATTAGAATTTGAAATCTATTTCCACAGATAAGTAACACAATATGAACTTGACATAAAGAACTTTAGATTGTCTATGAAATTTATAGACATGGGCAATGGTGAATGCATTTGAATGATAATGAAAATCGCATGTGAAAATTACAAAGCTAGACTTCCCTTATATGATAAACTCCATAAACTTGATATTCCTTTGCCAATAAATTTCTCTTGCCTATTAACTCATATGCCCCAATGTCACAAACTATTCAAAGTCTTGATAAAATTCATTAAAATAAATGAAATAAAATTGTAATGCTTACGCTTTTATGCTTGCTTCACTTTTTATATAAATTAACAAAAAGCTTTTACGTCCTATCTAGCATACTAGCCTAACACTTAAACTTATTTATTTTTGTGTTGTTACAGTTTACTAACCCCAGCAACGACTAAAGATTATGAAAATAAATTAAAGGCAAAAAGGCACACGAACTTTATAACTTTGACATTGGCAGAATCATCTTCAGTAGGTTAGATGGAAATTGCCAGATGAAAGAATAGAATAGCATGAATGATTGTTTTACAACGACAAACAGTTTTGAAATTAAAATAAATAGCTTGTAACTATTTTGTAAACAGTTTAAATCTTAAAACGTTGTTTTGTAGAAGGCAATTTTATTTGCAAAATAAAGGCTTCCAATCGGTTTAAAGTAATTGACTCTAAGAAATAATTGAAAATCAGTCAATCAAATACAATGTTAGATTATGACATTCTAGCAATGCAACAAGATAAATTTAAGTATCAAGTAAAATTATCGAAACATACGTGTGTTTTTCCTTGGGGGTTCCATAAAGTACAATTTTTCAAATCAGCCATATGCATTGCGTAGAATATTAATTGTTATAAACCTCAGTTGCAGATGTCAGTTTTAGCAATAAAGTAGTTTCGAATTTGTTATAATATTACATATTATTTAAGAATACTTTTAAGGAGAACGAAATTTATTTGCACAGATAAAAAGTAAACTATGACATTGAAAATGTAGTTTTATTAATTGGATCTTTTTTCGAGATAAATACATAATAAGATAAGATAATAAATGAGAATATATATAAAAAAATATTTGTAATTTTGCAATCAATTTAATAACAACTGTTAATTAAGAAAAAATGATGTAAAAGTCTTTTAAAAACAAAAAAAATATATCGACTTCAAGTTATCGATTCTAAGGAACAGTCAGGTGTTTTAGATCATTTGTTGTCATTTGTCTGGTAGCCTCGTCTGTATATTACGAGTGTTAAAGTGTTAGAATTTTTAACCTCATTTGGTTTTGCTACTGACTTGTGTTAACTTTGTGACTGACTTGTGTTTTTTATTTTTGTAATGGAATAGTTTTAATAACTAGAAGAACTTCTTTTTTATATTTATTAAATGGTGCTTTAATTATTCATTCGAAATTAGTTTAAAAATCGTAGCAAGATGTTTAATAAAAACAAATGTAAATCTATTTTTTTAAATAGTCCAATTATTTAAACAAACAGCACATCATAGAAAAACATCGAAATTTCACACCAATCATATGAATATTGAATTCAACATGAATTGTTTGAAGTATTCTTTCGCTCTTAGCAGAACGTTTAACACTAAAATCTCTTTCGAATTTACCATTTTAACACATTAAATTTAAATAAGGTTTCGGTCAGTTTTTAAGTTTTCTATAAACAATGCTTAGTGACTATTAAGTTCGCAAAAGTGAACAATGACGTTTACGAGTTTTGGGTCCTATTATAGTTTGCTAAAACAAAAACAATAAAACGCGTCTTATTCTCCATTATAATTAAAGTAGTGCCGCCTTTCTTGGTCTTTCGGTTAGTTTTTTACTTTTCTATTCCAAAATGTGATGCCAGTATACTATTAAGCACGAAAAAACGTTTTGTAACATGTTTGTAATATGTGTCATTTACTTATCTAGGCACCGCCATTTCCATTAGAAAACTCAAAACACACACTTTCCACTTTTTCCCTGTCGCCTGGGATTGAACACGGGACCTCAAGACCTGATGCCAAACCGCCAGACCAAAGTGGCAATTAGATTATAAATGTGTTTTTCATTAGCACTTTTCCCAAAAAAAAATTAAGTCATTCACCACTTTCATTAATTTCTTACCAAATATACACTATCCATTATGTTTTGGCAAGAAAGAAAGATAAACAAACACGCTTTCCCTTATATAATATTATTACTATGAATATAGCACTACTATTTACTATATTAGTATTGATCAATAGATATTGTTCATTCACGGTTGGATGTCATTCTTGTTCATTCGGTCTTTTGATAATTCCCAACCCTATTTATTGTCTACGGCTTCCTAATGTCACTGTTCCGCCATTGTTGTTTACCAAATTGGACTCCTAAGAAAAAGCAGACCTTATATTGTTTTCTAAACCTCTTTCACAGCCAGTACAGGCAGGCAGTTTTTGAAAATTTTATATGTGACTTTAAGTATTGACAATGTTTTTTTGCCCTAATAACCCCCTCTATTATAATTAGGCAAGACTTGGCCAATGCACAAGTTCATTTGTGTATTTTTTCTTGCCAATGCTTTACTGTGACCTAAAATGACATTGTTTTGTTTAAAATCATATTATTATGTAATGTACAATACAATATACATCAAGTAAACAAAAGTACTTTTAATATGACCAATTTGTTTTTTGAGGAATTAAATTTTTTTGTAATTAACATGAGTAAGACACTTAAATAGATCAGAAATATTAAATAGTATTCAGAATTAGTAGCAGTACTATTAATCCTGAATAATACATACCTCCCATTCTTTACTTAAATTATATACTTATTTTCAGCAATGACTGGAGGGCAATCAAGTAGGGCCTTTGCCAATTTTTGTATTTTTTGTGTATATATATATTTATCTTTGGATCAAATCTTATAGTGAGAATGTGAACAAGCTTTGTGTCTTTTTACTTAATATAAGATATTCTGTCTGTTACACTAGAAAGACACAAATAATTGAGTGGCCACAATAGTGGGTGCATCTGAATACATTCAAAATATGGCATTGGCAACTAAAGAAGAAAATAATTACATGGTCATAGGCAATTATTTTGCCACAAGTAGCAAGGTCAAATATTTCAATTTGTAAATATATTTGTTCAACACGTTTCAATAAAATATTAAAGAAAATTACGGATTTGATATTAGATATAGGGCAGATTTCTTTATAGTTTAGGTTCTCTTAGTCAATCTTAAAAATGACCTCAAATTACGCCTTTTTTAATAACATTTAAAATTTTTATTCCTGGCATTCAATTGAATGATTGTACAATTGCTGTTGTACTTTGCTATTGTAATTTGCTATGAAAAGCGCTAGCTGGTCAAATATTGTAATGCCAAAAGACAAACAATTTTTACTTGAAAATAAACAAAATACTTACGCAAATATTTTTGCTTCTGCTCACAATAGGGTTAGGTGATTCAGTAGTTTGAGTTCTGACTGTTTTGATAGACACAAGTAAATGAGTTTTATTTTAAATTGGCAATTAAATTTCATTCCTTTTTTTATATAATTTACATTTCTAAATTTGAAAGGATTTTAGTTGTTTCAGATTTGATAAATAACAATTAAACAGATGTTTTTTGTTAATAATCCTCCAACATATACTATTGCACATGAATTTTAATAATATATTTCTATGGGATTAGCTTATTACATTATCCTCATTACTTACGCAAGAATGGATCAACAAAAAAGACACCCACATAAATATCTTGACACTTATTACCTTGTTAGGTAGAAAGAGGATAAGAATATTGAGTCAATTTGATTTCAATCTAATTTGATTCACTGTTAGAGGAAACGTTATTATAATCTAAATTACTTTTTTGCAGAAAAGCTTAAACACTGGTATTTAAAACTAGCGGTTCCGGCGAACTTAGGCGTGCCCTTTCAGTTTGTATAAGAAAAATGAAAATTTTATATTTCATAGTTTCCTCGCTGTTGTCTGGGTTAAAATGTTTCAAATGTCTTTCTCCCTGTTTTAAGCAACCTCCCCATCAATTTTCAGCCCAGTCAGTTTAACTCTGTAACATGACTTTCTTTTATACATATATGTATATAGATAATTCATCTTTCACCATTATGTAATTATGTATTGATTATGAGTTTTCATTGTTTTTGAGATTTATTTTGCTATTTGGGGTGGAGACAAAACAAACTAATGAATTTTTAGTTATCTCGAGTTATAAGTGTTGTAACAAACCTGTCTTTGTTGTATTGTTTTTAAATTTCTAGATAAACCTAATACAATCACAAATATCTTGCTCACCGAAAAGTTTGTTTTGTCGTTTCTACTTCTGACTTGCTAAAATTTGAGAAAGTGATAGCTTACAGTAGATAGAGTTAAACTTTATTGCACTTTAAAATCATTTGCAATACATAATGAAGCTTCTAATAAATGCAATTATGTGATTTGATTTGATTAAAAACAACATATTTAATAAAAATAAATAATTAATTTCTATAAATGTTAAAATGTAGTGGCACAACACAATGTGGTAGAATATGATAGTATGTTTCAATGTTTTTTTAGCAATGTCTTTATACATATAAATAGTTTTAATTCTATTTCATTTCATTAAAATATTTTAATATTTATTATTTTGTGTTTCTGTTCTTCTTGATTCATTTTGAAAAATAAATCAAATAAATACGAGTGCCACTACTAGTTTTTGTGCCTAAGCCAAAGATGATAACCCTCACACGTCTGCCAAGTATAATTGTCAAAAGCGAGATACATACATGAGATTGACTTCTGTGACTGTCTATATTTTGTATTTACGGATAATATTTAGGAAACATCTTTTATATTGCGTAATCAATTTTAAAATGTACTTATTGTTTATAAAAGATTTTTTTATAATTATAAATTTCATAGATCCATTATCAATTTCGTAATATTATGATGACAGTCTAAAAATTCAATCAAATACAAAAATAATTTTTAAAATCCACCTACAGGTATTAATTTAATCAACAAATAACATCTCTTTAAATTTAATTTTATTAATAAAGAAAATATAATTTTGATAGCTTTTTCTTATGAAAGTTTTTCTTTTACAGTTAAAGAATAAAAATGATGAATCCTCAGTACCCGCCACCTGGGCAGAATAACAATACTCCAAATAACCCTTTAAATTTTCCACCAAGTTCTCAAGACTACAACGGTGTCCATAATGCAAATTTCACTCAAGTTCCACCAAATGGACCACAAATGGACATGTCTCAGAAGATGCAGAGCCTAAACCTTAATGGACCTCAAGGAGCATCAAATATACCTTCATCTCAATTACCTCCTGGGCAATTTCCACCTCCAAACCTTAACCAGCTTCCTCCAGGGACAAAGCCACAATTTCCAGGGAGACCTCCAATGAATAATCAGTTTCAACCACCAAATTCAAATATTCTTCCACCCTCATCTACTCCTGGAAATCAAGGTTATAGTCAAAATCCAGGTTTTCAAGGTCCACCAACATCAATGCAAGATTTGAAACCACAATCGGGTGGACCCTTAGGTCCTCAAGGTCAGGCGCAAGGATTTTCACCAATGAGGAGCCAACCTGGATCACAGCCTCCTACTTCAATGCCTAATGTGTCCACAGCAAGTTCAGGTTTTCCCCCAGGGCGTGGACCAGGTGGTTCACAGCCTGGTTCCACAGCAGGAGCACCCCAATCTAGTCTGAGTCAGCCTGGTCAAATGCCTCAACCAGGTGGTCCACCTCTTCAAAATCAACCTCCTATGTCGAGCGCTTTTGGGCAGGCACAACAGTTTCCTCAACAAAGTCTTCCATTTAGTCAATCTGGGCAAGGAGCTCAGCCCAATAAACCTCCCCAAGTATCTTCTGCAGGTCTAGGCTTACCACCTCAAGGTATGCCTCCTCAATCTGGCTTACCGCAGGGTATGTCTTCTAAACCTGGTATGCCTCCACAGGGCTTAGCACCACAACCGGGAATGCCACCTCAACCGGGAATGCCACCCCAACCAGGAATGCCACCCCAACCGGGAATGCCAACCCAACCTGGAATGCCACCTCAACTGGGAATGCCACCCCAACCGGGAATGCAACCCCAACCGGGAATGCAACCCCAACCGGGAATGCAACCCCAACCGGGAATGCAACCCCAACCGGGTATGCAACCCCAACCAGGTTTACCACCGCAACTTGGCAGGCCTCAACCAGGCTTTCCGACACAGCAAGGAATGCAGTCCCAACCAGGTTTGCCACCCCAACCGGGTTTACCTCAGCAACCTGGTCTACCGCCTCAACATGGCATGCCACCTCAACCAGGAATGCAATCTCAACCAGGTCTACCTCCCCAACCCGGGATGCCACCTCAAACTGGTTTTCAACAACCTGGCATGACAACCCAACCAGGGATACAACACAACCAATTCCAGTCAATGCCAGGACTACCACACATGCCACCACCTATGTCTCAGCAAAGACAGTTTCCAGGGCAACCAGGTAACCAAGGTTATGGTGTCCCTCCTGGGCCACCTACGAGTGCTCCATATTCTGGTAAGTTACATTCTTTAATTAAACATAATATTCCTAATAAACATATTTAAGTCATCCTTATATCTTAGCTGGTAACTAATTTGATTTTGATGAAGTATATGCAACAAACTGTTTCTGATCCCAATTAGTTAGAAGTAGGTTGATTCACAACAGGAACATTTGTTTGACAAACTGAGATGTTATACAAACATGTGGGTGTTTCAGTAAATGTATATCAATATCTGTACATGTACTTTTCTTATAACAAACATTGCTTTCCTTTCCTTCAAAATTGATTTTATAGATTTATATCAATTAGAATTTTGGGGTTACTTAGGTTTGAAATATGTATTGATCTAATTATTAAGAATAATAACTTAATAAATCTGAATTGTCTATTTCAGGTATGCCTCCAATGGCGCCTCCACAGATGGCGGGTGGTGCTGCATATCAAGGATCGGGGTATCCTCCATATCAGACACAGCAGCCTGGCTATGGACAACAGTTCCAACAGCCACAACAGAAACGACTTGACCCTGATCAAATGCCAAGTCCGGTAAGTGTGAGGCCATAAACATTATGTGAAGATTGTCCTCAAAAAGTCTGGCGATCCTTACAAAATATTTTCAGCAATCGATTTTACATTTTTTACCTATACAGGGTAACATTTAAAGGAGCAGCCAAATTTTGAATATTTGGAATCGATAACACTTGCCATTCATGAAGTAATAAAAAAAAATGCAAATTATGATTTGCATCCGACGCAAAATACGAAATGCATGGCTACAACGTAAACGCCGACTACAATCGCATGCGCAGGCTGGTGATGTCATGATTCGTATTAGGTACGACGCGCGTCGCGACGTAGCGTTACAATAAGTAAAGTATTGACGATGAGTGTTCATAAAAGTATTTGCGTGCTTGTCGTTGGATTTGGAACTAGTTTTCAGCTATTCGCCTCAACACTTGTTTTTAAAATTAGTGACGTGACGCCCATAGCTAATGTGGCTTGCTTTTATTTGAAAGCTGACGTGATCGAGATGGCTACGTTATGTGTAGGTTTTTAATCTCAGTGTTATAATAATTTCGTGTCATTATTGCTTTCTTTTTAAACATGTCAGCATCCCACAAAATTTTCCTGTTAATTTGGGGTACTTTATATCAGGAAAAACTCGGGGCACATTTTACGACCAGAAATATTGCTACATATTTTATTTTTTATTTATTAGATAATGGATATCTGTAATATACGATTACAATTGTATATTAACATACAACAAATATACAGATTTTCACGTGTAGAGTTACAGAACATATAGAGGCAATAACTTCGTAAACGGACAAATTACTAAATAAATAAATAGGTCCTCTCTTGTTACTATACTCGCGCAACGCACATGCAATTGACGGATTATGATTGTAAATTTCTGTGGCAATTTAGCATCTTCATTTGTTTCAAATCTCATTTTTTTTCGACATAGGTATGGTACTCTTATCATCGTCATATTATACAAACAACAAAAAAAAAAGCTAGACTCGCTATGAATAATTCTGTGCTTATTCCAAAGTTATTGTATGGAAGCGAGTTGGGTATGTCAGAAAAAGCATGAAAGTAGGATACATGCGGTCGAAATGATAGCGCTACAGAAAATCTGTGGTGTAACGCTCGCTGACCGCATTCGTAACAGTGAGATCCGAGAAAGAGTGGGATTGAAAGAAAGTGTTGGAGGAAAGTGGGATTGAAAGAGGAGACCAAGTTTGACATTCCACGATCAGATCACTCGGATATTATCCAAGGGTGGTGTCAAGATTGCGAAACCGGCGTGTTTGTATGAAAATGGTAATAAATATGAAGGAAGCCAGACAGGTTTGTCAGGATCGTGAGGTCTGGCACTTGATACTCTCTGCCTACCCGTAAGGGACTTGGCGTGAATATATGTATATGTATGTACAAAAAAAAAGCGATGACAATATACTTAAATGGACCGAGAGAGTAACCAAACATAAACATCCATTAAATTATCTGAATAGTTAACTAATAATTGTAAATTTAAAAAATATCTGTTGCATTACCAAAAAATCCCATTGTGTGTATGTATTAAACACTGCATATTCTGTAACGTTACATTTGTTACCGCTTTTAGATAAACGTGATGGCAGACGACCAGCAGAACCGTGGCGGAGTGTTTGTGACCAACGATAAGGGACTTGTGCCCCCACTCGTCACCACCGATTTTGTTGTCGACGACAAAGGAAACGCAAGTTAGTTTTTTTTTTAATTTTTCGAAAGAAGTATGTCAGGTTTCACTTTAGATTTTTTTTTTTACTTTAGATTTTGTTCGCTGACCAAACACACGTTCTCGTGAATGTAAGAGGCAACTATGGCTTATAGACACCATAGATGATACAGTAGCGTCCCTCTCCTGCGGGGAGGAAGTTAGACTATGGTGCAAGTCTACCGGCTACCCTAACCCCTTGGCCGGAACATGTCAGTCATTATGGTGGTAGGAATAGGTAAGGCGATGGATCCCAACTTGGGCAAGATGCTGCACAGCCCTTTGCCACCAGTGGCCTTGTTAGTACGGACCTATATTTTAGCCAGTACTCACCTCTTATGAGCTGCCTCTCTCAGCAGACTCGGAACAACGTGGTCAGAATTTATATAATGTACAATTAATATGTGCGAAATTAGTCTGTCAGTGAAACGAGTGTGTTATTACTTGACGTAATATTTGCTGGATAGTAGAATAGATTTCTTATCAAAAACATCACAATTTGAATGTCCCAACTAATGAAACTTCTAAAATTCTCTATCTCTTTTCTTTTTGTGTTATTAGAAAAGGATAGCATACACCCAAAATAATTTGGTGCTCAGCAGAATTACCACCATTATCAGACGTTGTGCTAGTTGGTGGAAAAAAAATCATAAAGCGCAAGCAAAACAGCGGTGATATATTACCTATAAGAAATGAAAATTAAATTTATTTATTTGCTGAATATGTCTGTTAGAAGTTGTTCCAAAATTATTTGTTTATACCAACATTGTGGTGTACAAATATTTTTAAATTTAAACATTATTTATAATTATAACATATCATGTTTTAATATTAAAAAAAAAAATGTGACTAGGTTTAACCGTAACTACCATAAGCTACCACCGTTTCCAAATCTAGCCAGTCAGAAGAAGAAACGGCAAAATAAACTCCCGAGCAACTAGGATTAACCCTATCTACCTTTAACTGCCATCGTTTTCAAACCTCGCTAGTCCAAACAAGAAAGGGCGAAGCAAACTCCTCGGTAACCATGAATGTTATTTGTTATGACATTTATATTAGCAAGAAAAATAAATTAAACTTTTCTGCAAAAAAATCGTTTACAATATAGAAGTCCTATATTATTTACATAACCATGTTTCCCTGAAATTAGGTGCCTATTGGATACGCAGTAAATTCTTCGTAATGAAATAATTGTCCTTAATGTATCTGTCAAATTTCAGGTCCGAGGTACATCCGCAGTTCACTGTACAATGTCCCGGTGACCGCTGATCTGTTGAAGCAGTCTGCCATACCGCTTTGTCTAGTCGTGAGTATTGTATTTCAAATAAATTCATTAGGTTTGCTTTACAAGTCTTTATTTTATATACACATTTACTGAGCATTCACTCCCTTTCTTAAATTTTGAATTAAATAAACCGCATGAACAAAGAGTCAAAACAATAGATATTTTAAAGAGTTTATGTAGATTTGGTAGAGACATACATTATGGTTCTTATTTGATGCGAGTGACTAAAGGCAGAGGTACAGTACTAACAGGCACTCATTTATATGATTTTTAACTTATGGTTAAACCCGGCCCTTGAGTCGAACTCTTATGTAGGCAACGCCAACACTGGCTTACTATACCACTGAGGATAGTCATTCATTTTAACTAATGATTTTTTAATTTCGCTTATTGCCTCTGTGGTCTAGCGGGTCGTCGTCGGACTTGACTTCTGGAGGTTCCGAGTTCGCTCCCCGGGTATATTTAAAAGTATATATTTTTAATTTTCTAATAAAAAAAAATGTTGCCTAGAATTGGATATGTGCCTGGTTGGCGATGGGTTCGTCACCTATCAAATCACGGGATTTAGTGTCTTCGGCTAGTCGTTAGTACCCTAGTTGCGCCTCTGCATTCCTCTTGGTTGATATGGGCGTGAAGATGTTTTTTTTTTATTTTTCACTTGCAAGGCATCGTGGAGGTAGCTTCCTATACTAAAGATAAAATGGATTATTTATATGGCGTTTAAATAATCCATTTTATTATATAAAACTGGTAGTGGTAGGTTTACTGCTGGCAGTGTGCAATGCAGCAACTTTCCCGGGTAGGAATTCTCTGCTGCCATAATGACTGTCATGTTAGGGTAGGGTTGACGGTAAACTTGCACAATTGGCTTTACATCCCGGCCACATGTCAACGACGCATCTATAACATCTATGGTATCTTTATGTCACGGTCGTCTCTTACCATCAAAGAGACTCCTGTACTTGTTTTACTTATTTATTTTTGTTTATTTACAAAGGCATGTTGCATACTTTCAGTTGAAGTTTCCCATAACTTTTATTTTTAGACTATATGTTTTTGTTTTGTTGTAATATGTGGTCTGTTTTTCCTTCGTAATGTATGATGCTGCTTGTGAACAATGTTTCCTTCCATCCAGATATCTCCGATGGCGGAGACCCAGGGCTCGGAGCAGGAACCGCCCGTGTTGGACTTCGCGGCACTGACGGGGTCCCCCAATATGGGGCCCGTGCGGTGCTCGCGGTGCAAGGCCTACATGTGCCCGAACATGAAGTTCATTGACGCCGGCAGACATTTTAAATGTGCCTTCTGTAAAGCTACCACAGAGGGTGAGTTTTTTCAAAATTTCACATTGAAAAATAGTATTTTTGCTTTTATGAAACGTTAACTTCTGTGCAACCAAAATATATCTAAATAAATTATTTTTGTGTCTCATAATTTTATTGATTTTGATAATGTTGGCCTTGACTCTTGAATGCATTTAAATAAAGAAATGCAACGCAAAATACAAGATGCATGGTTACAATGTAAACAAAGCATAAAACTCCCACCGACCGAAGTCGCATTCGTAGGCCGATGACGTCATTGACTTGTACTAGGTACGACTTAGCGTGACAAAAAGTGAACCATTTTTGCGGACTGTTTTATAAGAATGTTTATAAAAGTAAATATTACAATTTGGTAAATTTACCCTTTACCCGGCTTAAATGATAATGCATTTTCTTTCTTTAGTTTTCGGCATTCGTGTTAGCATTTCGCCATTAGTCAAGTAGAAATTTGCATCAAGTTAACCGATTTATCAACATCTGGTTTCAATAATTCAAAATGAGTCATAAGTCATCAATAAAACTCATGTCGGGTCTTGAGTAAAGCGGTGGCCTCATTGCTTAAGCTCATGTAGTGAGATTTGGCGACAACGGGGAAATACACGATACGCTAATTTCTTCATGATCATTTTATTTGTGCACTTTCACTGAATAAAATTAAATTAATTCCCACCTAAATTGACTACTTTTACCCAATATAAACATGAAATTCAATAATTATGAATAAACTTCAACCATCTTTTCTCTCGATGACGCCAAAACCAGGTAATGCATTTTTAATATAATTTAATGTTTGGTTAGCCCTTTCAATGTAACCCTGTATTTGCCAAGCACGAAATTAGTGCTAAAAATAAAATCTATTATAGTCTGTTCAGCCATATGATACTATGGCATCGAACACTTGAACATGCATTACCGACAAGTTTGATGCTCATCGCCTTACCATAGGACATTCTTACACCTGACAGGATAGAGCGCGGTACTTATTTGCATTTCTTATCCATTTCATTTTATCATATATGTTTTTGATAATATGTATTTATATCATAAATTGAAATATCTGCGTTTTGAAATTGCAGCAAAACTAGCTACATAGACTTTAATGTATATGTTGGTTTTGTGAACAGTGCCGATGGAGTACACGCAGTACATCAACAGCATGCAGCAGTACGGGCGCGTGCCCGCCGAGATGGCGCTGGGCACGTACGAGATCGTCGCCACCAAGGAGTACTGCCGGGTGAGTACTATACATCATACTCCAATATAAGTGGTATGTGGTGTATTTCATGTAAATTACATTCAAATATTAAATAACTAGCGGTTGCCTGCGGTTTCACACTGCGTGCTATAGTTATCTAATTACTTAGGTTAGCTATTTATTATTTATTAAAGTTAGTTTAAACGGCAGCGGTGCACCTAGAATATCTATGGTGCGTAAAGTCCACAGTTGCCTCTTACCATCAGGAGACCTGTGTGCTTCTTCAGTGACTTCTCATATAAAACAAAATAGTTATTCAAGGCGATTTTGTTGGGATATTTGACATGAAATTAACCTATGTTTTAAGTTGGACCTAAGCGAAGCCTGCGGAATATTATCTAAATCGGATCAAACGTTTCGGAGTTTATATCTAACTTATATTACCTATTCATTTTCACACGCTCAACCTTCTGTTTTAAGTAATATTTAAACCCAGTACTACCTCTACTAATAAATGCTTATCTCAAAGGGAGATTTAACTTTTGGTTTTTCAGGATCGTAAGGTTTGGCACTCGATACTCTCTGCTTACCACGTAAGGCACTTGACGTAAAGATATGTATATAAGGTTTTTTTATGATATGTTGCGACTTATTCGACACCGTCAATAAAACACAATTGAGTTTCTCTGTAAAAAAAGATTTATTACGGTTATTTTACTGAAAAACAGAATTTACAATTTTATATGAAATATTTTTTTTTATCAAGAAATCTTTACATACCTGTAAAAAAAGAAACGACATTTAATGTTATTAGCTACGGTGTCCGTTTCTTTATTAATAATCGTTTTAAATAATTTTTACAAGTTTTACTTTAAGTTTTCTTTTATGACACGAAACGCCATGTTTTTTGACAGACCATAATTTATTCTTTTTCTCAATTTGAATGATGAGAATTCGAAAGAGAATTATAATTTTTTTTACATGTATGTATGTAACTTTTTGCACAAAGATTATGCGCAACGCCCTGCGAAATCATTTTTATTAAATTCCTGAAAATTTCATTTTTTAAAATTACAGAACAACACACTTCCGAACCCGCCAGCTGTGGTGTTTGTGATTGACGTCTCCTACAACGCCATTAAGAATGGCCTCGTGCACACCGTCTGCGACAACATCCTAGATATTATAAGGGTAAGGTACTCGTACAATAGTTTTAACGTCAAACGTGTTTTCTTTAACATGCAATGTATGGTGTTGGGCACATACGAGATCGTCGTATTTATGAATATGCCCAGGATGCTGCCCCTGGGTCTGAGTACTTAAGTTACTGAGAAATAACGTATGCATGTGTTGGCATTTTGACGGATGAAGATGAATGAAATATGGTATAGCTGCGGTTGTAAATAAAGTAACAGCTGAGATGATCAAGGTTGGTGGTCTTGCCGTCCGGGACTCTTCCAGTTTCAGGTTATTTTGCATTGAAAATATCAAAAAGAACATTCTAAATGCTATGTTTTTTATGTGCTTTGTTATGAAATTGAAGTAAACATAAATAATTTTCAACTATTTACATGAGTATTAAAAATTTACATTTAGTTTAAACATTTATATTTATTAGTATACAACGATATTGCTATTTTCATTAAAAACAGTGTATTTTATCTGATTCGCTGTTTCCATTTTAGTTAATAGTTCTAATTATTTCTTTCCAGTCAATGCCGAAAGACGAACAGACTGGAAAGAGTTGGACACGAGTTGGTTTCATCACATACAGTTCTACTGTTCATTTCTACAATATTAAAGTAAGTTTCTGACAAGTTTCTGTATTCTAGACACCCTTGACGAGATGTCATAGACAATGCGAGTAAAGACACAATTGGCCTAACACTCCGGCCACAGGGCAGTGATGCACCTACAACATCTATGTTTTTTTAGGCTATGGTTATCTCTCACTAAAACGGGGAGCCGTATGCTTTTTCGTTGACCTCTCACATTAAGAGGGCCCCGGCATCAACGCGGGCGTGGTTGAAAAGCTTCTAAAAAGAAAGAAAAGAAAAGAAAAAATATTTATTTGCGGAATATGAGTGTTACAAAGATGTTACAAAATTATTTAAGCGTTCCCAGATATTCTACCAACTTGTGGTGTGTAGATATTTTAGTAGGTTTTTAATTATTTATTTACTATTAACACACTGTTTTTTGTTTGTTTTGAGATTACATGATTATTTATTAATACAAACAATTATTACAATGTAAATTAATTTATCCCTATCTACCGTAAACTATCACCGTTTCCAAACCTAGCCAGACAAGAGAAAAAACGGCAAAACAAACTTTCCGGCATCATATTAGAAATACTTATTGTTTATTCTTGTCTGCTGTTGTTTCATCCAGCGCAATGTTAGAAAAAGAAGCACAGCGAAAAAAGAGAGATAGTGCCAAAGAGCTCGGTTTGCATTCGGTAACTTTCAAAAAAGTGAGAACATGATAACCTTGAACGAAAAATAGTGTAAATAAATTTCATAAAACATGTTCAAGGTAATACGTGTTTTTTAGAAATCCTTACAAGTTCGTGAAAAAAATGTTTGTTATTTAGAATCTCTATTACATTTGCGAGGTTTCTGTGAAAATATTTTCTTTAGTTTAACTATTTATGAGTTCATTATAAATGGCCAAAGTTTAGGGAAAAATTGTCAAAAAAGGCAGAGTTTCGGAGGTTTACAGTGAATTGGTTTCTCCAAATTCAGATTTTTTGTTACCACAGAAACATAGGTATAGTGCAAAAGATACTAATTAGGTCAAAAATATCAAAGAACGATCTGTTACCAAGCCATAATCACGTACGAGCGTTTGTATGAAAAAGAAGCCGGGTTGGCCGCTCTTAAATAAAATATTAAGTCATCTAAGTAGACAACTATTTATGTTTCAACAACTATAACTCAAAAACCACTTGTCAGACCTTGATTCAACTTAACTTGCACCTTTAAATAGTGACCTTTCTGTAAAGAAAAATAATCATCTGAATCCATTCCTAAATATTACGCAACTAGCATACAAAAAAAAACATGACATAAATAATTAAATCCTATTCTTCATCCCCTGTTTGAAGTCGGTTAATAATAATATAGATTTTTGTTACGATATAATTACTTACTTAATTTTGTTTCATTTTTATATGTACACAAAACTTTGTAGAACCTTAAACATGACCCTTGTGCCTTATTGCAGGGGACTTTAGCTCAGCCACAGATGCTGTCGGTGGGAGACGTGGGAGACATGTTCGTCCCGCTGCTGGAAGGGTTCCTCGAACTCCCGGAGTCCAGCGGACCCGTGCTCGAAGCTCTGCTGCAACAGCTGCCCAACATGTTCCGGGACAACAAGGAGACTGAGACCATACTGCTGCCCGCCGTTCAGGTTATATTTGTATAATTTAAGTGCTAAAAAACGACTTCGATTTCAATAAGTGAGACATCTGCGTACACAAAAAAGTATATTTTCTACCGACTTGGTACCATGGGACCACCTCAGAAGTACGCTATTTCAAATACAAACATAATTTTAAAATCGATTCTGAAATGACGGTGTAATCGATTAACATACATAGATAAATATAAGAGACGAACGTGTAACCTCCCCCTTTTTCAAAGTCGATTAAAAATATTACACGCACAAACTAAAGTATGTACATGTGCGTGTAATACCTGGACCTGGCTTATCTACATTGACTCAATTGACATTTTTTTTATCGTATAGGCTAATAAATAGATAGATCTCTTGATAATACAAGTCGCCTATTGGCACAAAGGATCAGTGCCTAACACTAACCTGGTAATGTTATGTTATTTATCTAGTGATATTAAACTTCTGACAAAGGTATGGTGACGTTTACATATATGTAGGCCCAGCTATATGCTCGCTTTTACCTGGCTATATAGACTTTTTTTTCAGAAGATATAACTGCCTTCGTAGAATGCTTCTGTTAGCTGGAAGCTTTCCTTCGACATATCCTTACTGGATTTATTGCAAATTAGTTAAAAAGTTTACTTGAAGCTGTATATCGATGTGTGTACATGTGTACAAAATTAAAAAAAATGACAAACCTCCATATTTATAACATTAATAAGTTTGAATGATGCAACAGGCAGGTTTGGAGGCCCTGAAAGCCGCAGACACGTCCGGACAGCTGATCGTGTTCCACACGTCCCTGCCTACCTTCAACGCTCCTGGGAAACTCATCAACCGGGAGGACAGGAAGCTGCTCGGCACCGACAAGGAGAAACAGATACTAAGTAAGTTATATAAGAAGCTATAATTTAAGATTCATACTTGTTTTTCCATTAATGCCAAAAATTGTAAATGATAATGCTGTGTTCATACAAACTATAGTATGTAAGTAACTCGAGCATTGTTAGTTTGTTTTTTTTATATAACGAGGTTTTCTGAAAATGAAACGTACAATGCCTCATCGATATGTCGCCGCCAAACCCCGTTCATATGAAATTTCATGAAAATATGTACGGCCAATATTAATATTCAATCCTAATCCAAAAATTGCTGTCCAAGATAACATATCTGTGGACAAGATAAATATGCCAATTAGGTATAGGATAGGCCGGTGGATACGCAGCTATCTAGATTGCTTGAAATCCGTCTTTAAAGATACATTATTAACATTGTCCGTTAGGCATAGTGCAAATTCACGATTGCGGTCTTAAGAATCGTTGTTAAAAATAAACTTAGTTCGACCTTCATGTTCGGCGTGCCCACCATAAAAACATTTTCATGCGCATTCAGCTAAAACTACTACTGGAAGTCATTTCCAACCATTGCTGACTCTCTAATGTGCCGGCCTCTCTCTCATTTTGACTTCGTTAATTGACTTCATAAGACTGAAAGAGAGGCCGGCACATTAGATGGAGGGAGCAGTATTTAAAAATGACATCAGTTTTTTGTTAGGAGTGTCACCTCAATCATTAGTCGTAGTCTATAGCTTCATGATCATACGAAACAATCAAACAAATCATTAATCAACCGTATTGCGCGTTTTGCCTTTCAATCATCGATCAAGTATCAATAATATAAATATAATTTTATCTTAGTTTTAAACATTATCAACTGGATCAACTATATCAATTTTTTTTGTATTATTATTTAATTTCTTACTGTATCAATTTGATCATCATCATAGAAATCTAATATATATAAATCTCGTGTCACAATGTTTGTCCTCAATGGACTCCTAAACCACTTAACCGATTATAATAAAATTCGCACACCATGTGTAGTTCGATCCAACTTGAGAGATAGGATAGCTTACATCTCAATTTATCGCGGGCGAAGCCGCGGGTAACAGCTAGTAGGAATATACAAAGAAGTGCAACCATTTTCTATAGCAAATTTTGTTGTATAAATACTGTTGCAATCGACATATAACTTAACAACATCTCTTTGTCTCTTTTTAATAAATGTTTTACGCCAAATGAGATAACGATAATGATGTCTCTATGATTTTGGCATCGATTTAAAGTGACGTCATGACAGTCCTCATCAGGCTGCAATTTCTTGTATAGACATATTTTCGTACTTAGCACATACAAAATGTTTGCATGTGGGTGTGCTGCACTACTACTTAAAAATTAATATATGTACAAGTGTTATTAAAATATTGTTATTTATAATATATTCGTTACATTTAATAAATAGCTCATTAATAAATTATTTAGGTAATTGCCGATTTTTCATTTTGTTTTTTTGACATAACCGGCCACCCAGGCCTTTGAAATCCGAAGCCGCCATTATTATAAGTACATTAATTGATTCGTGACAATATTTTGTGCAAAGTGAGTTGTGATTTCGCAGCATCATTCCAATTAAAAGATTACGGTGTTTTACAGGTCTCTAGTGTTTACATTTTTACAAAAGGACGTTCGGCATATTATAGTATCGCCAGGAAACTTTTATAGGTTATCTTGTTAGTGATTTTAAGAAAATGGTCAATTTGCTTTTTTTTATCAAGAAATTAAAAAGTAATTAAATATGTTTATGTTTAAGAAGTAATATGGTTCTTTTTGGTCAGCGCCACAGACGACGGCGTATAACGAGCTGGGCCAGTCGTGCTCGGCGGCGGGTGTGAGCGTGGATATTTTCACGTGTAACAACGCATACATCGATGCCGCCACGCTTGGCCAGCTGCCGCGTCTCACCGGCGGCTCGCTGCACAAGTACACGTACTTCACGGTGAGATGCTAGTGCGTTAGAGGGAGACAGACGTATAATACACTAGTACAAGTACTTTACGGTGATAAGCTAGTGCGTTAGTGGGAGACAGACGTATAACACACGAGTACACGTACTTCACGGTGAGATGCTACCGCATTCGTGTAATACATAAGTATACCATATATATACTTTACGGGGAGTTATTACAATATCAGCGGGAAACACATAGAACACATAAGTGCATATCGTAGTTGTAGTATTCTAAATTGCATTCAAACAATGGCGGATACACGGCGTCAGAGATATGGTTATTATCGAGTTAAGATTTTATGCATCCACTCGGTACATAAATTTGTAGCTATCTCTAATGTTCGTTTTGTAAGTCCGATTTAAGATAGATAATTCGTCCGGTGTGCAGGCGGAGACGGACGGCGCGCGACTGATGCGCGACGTGCGGCGCGTGTGCACGCAGTCGCCCGCTCACGACGCCGTCATGCGCGTGCGCACCTCCACCGGCGTGCGGGCCACGGACTTCTATGGACACTTCTTCATGTCCAACACAACCGACGTTGAACTCGCCGCTATTGGTAATTTTTATGTTTTTACTTTCCTTCGATACCAAGGAAGAACGGATGGTATAATGTTAGCTGTTATCGGTCTGCATTTCTGAATCCGACAAATTTGAGATGATTAATTTACGTACAACCGTTTTAAACTTATAAGTGCTTTAAATACTTCGATTTTGTTTTATAAATATATCTAAAAAAATCATAAAAATGGTCTAGTAATTTTGGATTAAATAAATAGATTATTTATAGGCCACACGTCGCGAGTATAACTTGATTAACAATAACAGTTTTTAAGTAATTGTTCATACCATATCATTTTATACAGTACACTCAGAAAATATCCCTTTACGGGACAAGAAGAAGAAGGAAATCTGTCGGTTCAACCTAGCACAGAGAACTTTTTTTTGACCAAAATCATAATTAGATTTTCAGTTCAAATTCTTGTGTTATCATACGAAAGAAAAAGTTCGTGTTTATTTCAATACTTGGTCAGTTGTATTTATGACTCTCCGAAATAATTATGTAGATAACTATGAATGATAGATGATGTGTATATGTGCAGACGCGGACAAGGCGATAGGCATCGAGGTGAAGCACGACGACAAGCTGACGGGCGAGGACGGCGTGTACGTGCAGGCCGCGCTGCTGTACACGCACCGCTGCGGCCAGCGCCGGCTGCGCGTCATCAACCTCGCGCTCGCCCTCGCGCACCAGCTCGCCGACGTCTACCGCTCCGCCGAACTCGACACCATCGTCAACTTCCTCACCAAACAAGGTAACCGCACACACTACACACTTCAGCCGGGGCATGCACACTGAACATATATGTAATAAATTGAGAGTCCTGTTAATTTGATTTGTATATTTTGGAAACATTTCTGTCTACAAGTGCCAAACATTTAAGTGGTCGTAGAACAATCGGCTGCATAGTGCCCCGTATTATTAATAGTTTGCCGAATATTTTAAAACAAAACATGACACAAAAACATAAAAAAAGTTAATTAATCAAGTGAAAACTTGGAATGGGTAAAAACTTCTAGACTCGTCTCAGGACACGTGACCTGATCGAAAATTCGTAAGACGGCGCAGGGCGCTTGCGCGAATAAGACGGCGCAGGACGCTTGCGCGAATGTTTGTGTACGATACCGCAATAAATTAATATTGTTTTCTACCACATAAATGATAGTACTTTCATACTGCATATTCGTGCAAAATTATTCCCTAACCATTTCAAAATATCAAAAATGCACAACATTAATATTCAAGTTTTCATTTCTACTTTTATTTTTCAGCTTAGTGTCTAATAAAATAAATAAAAAAAGAAAGATAACTTTGGAACCGTATCTGTATGTTGAGGTTTCGCCCACTTCCTCATACACTATACGATATTTAAAAAGTATAAAAGTATCTTCACGCCCATATCCCTGAAGAGGTAGGCAGAGGCAAAACCAGGGCACCTACGACTAGCCGAAGACACTAAGTCCCACAATGTGCTAGGTGGCAAGCCTATCGCCAACCGGGCACATTTCCAATCCCGAACAACGACACACAACGACAACGACTCGACACGACAACGAACAACGATATTTATAATTAGAAATAAGTATAAAATGCCGCAAAATAAGTTGTTTGGTAAAAGCAACAAATACGAGTATGTTTTTTTTTATTTTACTGGAATTTAATAATTTAATATTTTAGATTTATGAGTCATGGCTAATGTTTACATACTTGAAGCAATCGTAAATCACCTATTACACGATTTTGCTTGAATTTTTCCATAATTATTGAATTATGTTTGAATAGTGGTTAAAAATTGTAATGGCTTTTTGCAAACATCAGGAACTTCCTTACATGATATTGTATCCGTCAGCTAAAAAGGTATCGGAAAATCACCAAAGTAGATCTTTACAAATTTTGACTTGTATGTATCCTTTACCGCTGTTAAAGACATGAAAACGCTTTATTCCGTATCGCTCAAGAGCTATGATATGTTAGTTAGTTAATTTTTAAAAGATTGCAAAAGAAATGAAAAGCAATTATTAGATAAAAACAATAATTAAATACCTTAAATTATTGACATTTTATTTTTCAATGTGGGTAGAGTGTTTAATTTTTTTTAGAATTCTTGATATTCATATTTTAAGTTTTTTTAGTTAACTAAAATTGCGTGGTGTAAAATTATTGATTTTTCTAGACCAAGATTGAATAGTTACACCAATCTGTAATGGTGTTACATGGCATGGCTAGTTTGTGTACAAAGAAAGAAGTATAAAGTTGAGGTATCCCCGCAGCGGTGTGGGCGCTCCGCGACGTGCCCCCGCGCGGGGTGCGCGAGGGGCTGAGCTCCCGCTGCGTCCGCACGCTGGCGGCCTACCGCCGGCACTGCGCCAGCCCCTCTTCCGCCGGACAGCTCGTGCTGCCCGAGTCCATGAAGCTCTTGCCGCTCTACACCAGTTGCATTCTGCGCTCTGACGCCTTGGCGGGAGGTAACTACCACACCCACACACCCCACACTTAACACATTATCACAGAATTAGACCTTTTTGTCAAGTGTAATTAGCCCCGCTGAAAGATTGTGTCATCGCGGCGATGCGTAATTGAAAAAAGGTGGGAGCCGGTCCACAACATTTTAAAAATAATAAGTGTTATTTTTGTAGTGCTGTCTTATGATACCGATTTTTTCTAAACGTAAATTAATGTCTATTTTCAAAGAGTGAAAAACCTGATTTTGTGTCATACTACAACCCTTAATTTATTAAACACTTTTAACTGACATTGAGAACGTTCTTATGCGAGCATATGCTTACCGCCACTAACACCGTGACTTCCTACAAAGTGTCATCGGATTACTCGCCCGGATTAGTACCAACGCCTTACCTATTCCTGTCGCCATAACGACAGTGTTTGTCGTTGGCGTGTTCCGGTTCGGAGGGTAAGTTAGCCGGTAAATTTACTTTTGCTCGAGGTCTAACATCCCGGCCTCAGGTTGATAATGCACTATGAGCACCTTTGGTGTCTCTAGGCGGTGTGAATTTATTACCATCAGGAAATCCGCCTGCTTGTTTGCATTCCAATATCATAAAAAAATAGCAATGGTTACTTGGGTAACAAACTAAACTAAAATGATCTCATACTGTAGCTATTGAAATTAACCGTAAATGAAGCGTTTAAATTTTACCATACGAAATAAGTCACACAATCCTAGGTCCAGATATAACGTGTGACGAGCGGTCGTGCGCTATGTACCGCGCGCTGACGGCGGACGTGTCCCTGTCCGTGGTGTATACGTATCCTCGACTACTGCCACTACACACACTACCGGCCACGCCCCCTTCACCTCTTCGGGCTTCAATCGATAAGATGAACGACCAAGGAGTCTACTTACTCGGTAAGTTTTAACTATCATAATATATTCTACTTTTTTCTATTCTACTACTTTAAAAAGTGTATAATCTAAAATCTTTAAAATAATTTTGGGGTACCACAAAGTAGTGCCTTAGGGATATTACTTTTTAAAAATAATATTTTGTACACCTTATTATCTTTTGACGTTGTAGAGACTAAGGTTCTACTATAGACATGACTGTTTATTTTCTGATGGGAATATCGGATCTAGATACAGTGTAAGGTAGATGCGAATTGATAAAAGCAACAATTAAAATAGGTTAAGTTATGGTTACACGTAAAAAATAATCAAAATTCTCACTTCAGATCGGATATACTGATAATCCAAATAAACATATCCATTTGTTTAATGACTACTGAGCAGTTTAACTGGTAGTACAAATGACACAACTTTGTGCTTGCTTGCATTTTTTGCTGTAATACTGGATTACAGCAAAAAATGCAAGCAAATTCACAATCAGGCCGAGTTTATTACTGGTTGTCATACAGTTATACGTCGTATAGTAAATCGACTGGAGGATTAAAACATCAAAAAATTAAAATAGTACTCGTTATTCATAATCGTGATACATTGAAAGAGTTCTAAGAAAGAAAAAATCTTAGAACTCGTTAAAGTTGTCACAGTTAAGGTCGTTTCTGTGTCGATAAAACGGTATCAGAATGGACTTCTGTTTGTTGGCTATTACAAAACTAAATATGTATCATCCAGAGAACGGCGTGCACATGTTAATATGGGTGGGATCGCAAGCGGACCCCGAGTTCGTCCGGTCGGTATTCGGCGCGGCGTCCCCGCAGCAGATCGACACGCAGGTGTGCGAGCTGCCCGCACTCGACAACCCCGCCAGCAGCGCCGTGCGCGCTCTGCTCGAGGACGCCCGGACGTTGCGCCGCTCCGCCATGAGGGTGAGTTTATACAATTCAATGCATTATTCTTTGTCATGCCTACTATACACCAAACATTTTTTTTTTCATTAACATTTGGGGGAATTCCCTCAGTATCAGTATGCTTTAAGAATCAAGAAGTATACCGTTACTCTACAGACTACACGTACAAACACGATCAAGAAAATGTTAACTTATAATTTTTTGCAGTTTTACAGCGTTTTAATTATGTCTAACATATTACTTGAGATTTTTATGTTGATATGAAATTACAAACTATTATTTCTACAAATTTTAAAAAAAGAAAAAATTTCGCCCCAGACGGAATTAGAACCTGTACACTTTCGTCGTCTCTGTAAATTATTACATCGACCATGTCCCAAAGAGAGTTTTCGGATGTTGTATTCTAAAGCATAAATAAAACACTTCCAAACATTTTCAATTTTCATTCCGTAGATTAGAACCAGCATGCTTTGTTAATGCAAGCAGAACTTTTGCTTTTTAAACTAAATGTTGGGGGAAATAGACATTAAGTTCTGTAAACAGAAAGCACTGTCTTCGGAAAAAACAAATTGTTTACGGAAAAAAGAGGCATAAGGAACTTTTTGTGCATTTAACGAGAAGGGAAATGTGGCAATTTTTAGAATGTGTGTGTTTTATTTTGGGATATCATTGTTTCTACTGTACATCTTAATGCTCTTTATTACTGCATGTTTTTTTAGATAATGATCTTTCTCTTCGAATTATTCAAATAATTATTCAGCTTTGTGTCTACAATATTAAAACGATGTACCAAAGCTAAAATTGTAGCTCAATAATACTACTAAATTAATTGGTTTTATTTAATTTACTTCTTCTCTTATTTTTACAAATTGACTCTTTTCTACTTCTGCTAAGGCCAATAGATTTCTAAGCTGGTGGAATACAGTTAAAAAACAACCTAAATAAAATTTACGTTCTTGCTATACCGTTCTCTATTTTAGGTCAAGCTAACCACCAATTTAGAATCTTCTATCCTTTTCGCACTTGCACGTTATTGCATGCCAATATAGCATGGTCCTTTTTACACCCAGCTCCAAATAGTGCACCAATATGACAAGAGAGATGCCGACTTCAGGAAGATGCTAGTAGAAGACCGTGGGTTGGATGGGTCGGAAGCGTATTTGGATTATATTTTGGCGGTTCATAAGATGGTGCAGAAGATGATGTAGGTCCTCTGTGTTTGGGTTGGCAGCACTTGTGTATGGGAACAGGCACTATTTGCAATTACAAACACAAATATGCTTTGTTAAAATTAAACAGATTGGCGCTTAATCTGTTTCGCTTAGTCTAAAGTAAAAAATATATATATATGCTTTCTCAGCAGAAATAAAAATGGTTGTGCATCTGCCTTTCGAATTATTTATCATAGACTTCATAATTATGTAGATTTTGGCCGAGAAATATCAAAAGAAATTTCAAAATTAAGTAAAGCAACACAAATTTAAAATTTGCAATTTTAGCATAGATTTAAAATATATACTTGTAATTGGCCTTAGTTTAATAATATGAAAGTTTTTATGGTGTCTGTTGCCTTTTCATAAGTTGTCGGGCTGCGGCTGTTTGATGCTTTAGATTCTACAGACGCACTGCGAATAAGAGAAATATTTGTTATGTTTATGACTTTATTTATAGATAATTTGTTAATATAAGGCTTTTGTTAATGTGGTGGTATGTGGGGTTTTCGAGGTTGTTTGGTGTGTTGCTTACTACCAAATTGGAGGTGGATAAGAATTATTAGCTTTATTTTGCACATGCTTGCACTTATTTTGAAATTAAGTAAAATACTTGCATATTAGAACTAGCCACTCTAAGAGGAAATAATGCGACTTACATAAAAAGGTGGAGGTGCAAAGAAGGCGCATCTAGTATTACTTTTTGTGGAATTATTTCGGATTACAATGATATATAGTAAGACTAGCCGTTTGCCCGCGACTGCATCGGCGTAGAATAGTTACAATCTACATACAAAATGTCATCCCTTATTATATTCCTTTGAGGTTGATTTTTGAAAAATAGCCTATCATAGACAATAACAGTCTGTCTTTCTGTTGCTCTTTCACGGCTAAACTGTTAAATCGTTTTTGATGTAATTTAAAATGCATATAGCTAGAGATCCGTGTTTAAACAAAGGCTATTTTTAACTGAGTTCATAAAAACTAAGAGGTTCTCAATTCGGCCGGTATATTTTTTTTATGTATGAACACCGATTTCTCTGAGGTTTCTGAAAAATTCTGTTAAATTTATTAAAGCCTAGGACGGCAATGTAATAGGTTGAATAATTCTAAGAAACTTTCCTCTAAAGTTGTAAATTAGATTTTTTTATACGAAACCACGTTTTTCGCGTATAATTCGAAGAGCAAGTATTTTTTTCGTTATAAAGCATAATGTAGCTTTAGAAAAAGAAATTAAAGTCCAAGTCCAGGGGCTGATTATGTATCTCAGTGGCCAACTCAAAATGGAAAAGTGTACATTAAATAGCTGTCAAATGACGTCATTTGCGTTTGTTATCTCTATTGTATTTCTGTTGGTCACTAGAGATAGCAAATATAGAACACGTCACTTGACAGCTATTTGATATACACTTTTTCTTGATTTGGCCACTGAGATACATAATCAGCCCCCAGGTAATGAATAAATTGAATCTCGAACAATAGTGTCGTGATTTGACAATAACTTGCACCTATCATCTTAGTTACTATTATTACAAAGTAACAAACATTTTGCTGTCTGTCTCTATGTATGCTAAAATATGAATTTTGATGTGTTTTTTTTGAATATATAGAGTGAATCAAAAGGGATGTTCATATGTATAATAACACAAAATTTGTCTAACCGAGACGGGTTGCTAGTACCCAATAAATCTAGCGTTAACCTCCCGATCGGCTTATAATTTTGTTTTTTCCTAAAAATTTTAATGCAACTTAAAAATAAATGTCTGTAGATAAACTGGAATTGATCTAACCCAGAATAAGCAAATACTTAATAATAGACCATCTGCCTTTCTTGCCAGGCAGCTCGTAAAAGGCGAGCATAGGCTTATCATCACTAACACCGTGACATCTGACTAGGTGGTCGAGTTTCGCAGCGACTCGCCCGGATTGGTACCACCGCCTTACCTATTCCTGCCGCCATAACGTCTTGACGTATTCCGGTTCGGAGGCTAAGGTAGCCGGTCAACTTACTTTTGCTCGAGGCCTAACATCCGGACCTCAAATTGGCAACGCACCATTACCATCTTTGGTGTCTCTAGACGGCGTGAATTTCTTACCATCAGGAAATCCGTCTGCTTGTTTGCCTTTCTCTAACATAAAAAAAAACTACACCAACTTTTAGTTAGTAAAACTAAATAAGGATCTATGCTAATTATATCTCTTTTTCTTCTTAGATACAACTGCAGAAATGAAATCGGTTTTATTTTTCATTTCAATCATAAATGTCCGACAAATAATGAAATTTTGTTGTGTTTCCAGCTAACCGTGATGCGTCAACACGATAAACTGGAGACGGTGCTGCGCCACTTCCTGGTAGAAGACCGCGGTGTGGACGGCAGTTCGTCCTACGTGGACTATCTCTGCCACATACACAAGGAGATACGCGACCTTCTATAGCCTTTGTACTATTAGACACTACACAACTTACACTCTACACTGATTCTTGAAGTGTACTCGGATGTGTGGGAACCTTCTTATAATATAAACACTCCTAAAGTTGTGTAGAATTTGGTGAAGTTAGAGCAGAATACTCATGTCCATGTAAAGATACGTGTTCATACGTACTGATACATATCATGTGTTCTCATTCGCTTCCTCAATCTCCCTCTCATTCTCACTTTCATGACTGAAATAATATTGCTTAAAGTAAGTCCGCTGAAGTGACATTGACGGTAGAAATAAAAATACACTTGTATATAAAAGGCCAGTCTGTATATTTAAATATTATATACTGACACTAGATTGGATACTAGTTTTGAGATTAATGCGTCCCATAACTAAACATTTTAACTTTTAAACGGATCAAAACTCGTACAATAGCTATTGCTTTAATATCTCAACGTTTCGGTCCTCGTGGCCACGAGAAGACTGATTTAGTATATTTCCTGTGTTTGGCGATTTGGGAACGATTTATATGGATTTAAAGGTACCTACTCACTCTTAAATGATTTTTATTACCACTTTCCCAAAATACGCTGCTAACTGTATTTTTTTATATCTAGCTGTTATATGTACGCGTTTTGATCCGTTTAGTTATTTAAGACTAGATTGGCAGTTTCATAAGTACATATGTTTCAAAAATCGGTGTGGAGAGTAACATGTATTCCGGAGTGACGTGATTGGTGCAAGAGCTATATTTGCATGTGTGAGTGGTGTGAATGCTGCGTCTACATGTGTGCGTGGGGTGCTGTAGTTACTAATTAATGTAAGGTGGTCGTTATTGATGAACCATTTATACTGGTTTATACGGTTACAATATTTCCATAAATAAAAGGGAGAAAATCCATTGAAAATTGAATTTTATGATAAATCAGTAATAATCGATTCCCCCTTAGTTGGCGATGGTTAGAAATGTAAAAAAAATAAAGAATTTAATGGAGTGAAGAATTGAATTTCTAATTAAAGACAGTTACACAATTTTGTTGGAAATTCGGACACTAAAATTATTAAATTTGCAGGAAGGTTCACGTCTGTGGAGAAATAAAGTCAGTCCTACCATTGTCAGTAACGAAACACATACTCTACAGTGTGCTTACGCCATTGTTTGGAAGGCAGAGCAGTGTTGCTTAACCTATCCATGATTTCGCAAATTCAGTAAAATGTTTCATCAGTATTCGACTTTGTTTTGTTAAATTATACTTATGCATTATAAAAGAACGCAAAGAAATGTAAATTGGTCTATTGTATGAGTTTGTATATTTAATATTGAAATATGTAATATATTCCATTATGATTCGTTGATGTTTTCTCAGAGTGTTTTGTATTGATTTGGGCGGTCATGTTTGTTGTTTTCGCGAAATAAAGTAGCGTACGGGGTTATTGAAAAATGTTACAAAGCGCCTAGGAGAAAACACGTGTGTTGTTCTATGATCTTTCAAGTATTGTGTGATCTTTCAAGTAATGTATGATCTTTCAAGTACTGTGTGATCCTTCGAGTAATGTATGATCTTTCAAGTACTGTATTATTTTTCAAGTAATAAGGTCTTTTAAGTACTGTTATTTTTATACGTGTACAAGCAATATTTGTGGTGTGTGTAGGTTGCATGTTATGAGCAGCGGTTTTTAAAGGTTTGGCGGAACCTAGGAGGTCTGTAGTATAGTATCAGGTCTCCGCGTAAATAATTCATTTTTGTAACTCCATTAGTCATTACTCATTACTGCTAAGTAAGGAGATAGCGAGAAGAACAATTAATGAAAAAAGGTTTTACTTTTTCACTGGTATTTAAATTTTTTTCCATAATTGCCATTTCAATAAAAGTTTTTGTTCTGATCTAAGTAAGTGTTTTTGATTTGTAGTAAATTTAGGGGTTTTGTAAAATCAAAGGTATTTAGTGGGTGTTATAAGAAAGGATTCACGCGATGTAGCATTTTTTCAAGTATTCTGTATAGGTTATTTAGTACTGTAGATTTCGTATGAGCAAATTATCTATTCAGTTTTCAAAATTGCTTCCTTTATGGCTAAGCTGAAACGCGAAACTAAAAATTATGCAAACTACCAAGATAGTATCGTAGATACACTTACCGCTAGTTCAAACTGGCAATCCTTGAACTACATGCTTTATTTTTTAATATGTATTGAAAAGAAGAAGAAATCATTTGTCTTTTTAATTCATGCTTAAAAAAAAAGGATAGTTCCAGGATCGTATGGTTGAATAATATATAGTGACAAAAACATGAAACTTCCATTATCGATAGTTTCTTCTCACTCTAAATAGCAAGTGCAATGGACAGGTTATATTTGGTTTTATTAATAAACTAAAGGTTCTTGACTTCTATCTTGGTTCGTCAGTAGTCGGTTTTTCGAGCTTTATGCCTTCTTTAATGTTATTTTAGCTTAATAATCCTGTAGAAAGAAATTGTATCGCCGACGCTATATTCTTCTATATATTTTAATAACTTCGGCAAATATGCGTTAAACCGCCAGTATTTATAGAACAATTAGATAGCGGATAAAATTAATATTAAAAGTAATTTACCATCACTCTTACTGGCAATTTTAATAGTTTATCTACAATAAAATACAAGTTACTAAAATTTATTGGCCAACATATAAATAAAAATAAAAGTTTACTTGAGCCCTTACGATGAGTTTCTATTCTGTTTATATTTATTTTATGATTACTGTCGACAGTATAAGTATCAAAATGTATAGCGCTCATAGTCTGTAATTTAGTTCTCTTAGTAACCGGCAGAGGCGCTGTTCATTTTAGCGCAATAAACTGTTGGTAAGGGCCTTGATAACCAAACAGTATCTCTAAACAATATTTCTAATCCGTAGATAGGTTATTAAAATTATACCTTAGTAATCTTAAATGTGGACGAACCAGTAACTTAGTTTTTTAATAAAACATCGCCAAGTTCGGTACCGTATAATGTTGTAGGAAGGTATATTTTTGTTTACAATAATTAGATATAGGTAACGATTTATTTTAATGCAGTGTAAATAATAAAATATATCGGCCATATTTTTTGTTTTAATAAACCATTATTTATCGTTTTTCAGCCTTTTACCTTTTTATTTTGAGATTGCGAAGAAGCAGATCGCTTGATAGTAAAAATCAACGGTCGTTTATAGACACCATAGATGTTATTGGCGCCCAAGATTTTTCGCCGAATGTGTAAATTGAAAGGCTACCCTACTCTTCTTACGAAACACGACCATGGCGACCAATAATGATGCTATGACGCAGGAACTCCGGACTTGCAGCATTTTACTAACTTGCACTTGTACAGAAAATACTTGAAAGTTGCTATGTTTATAGTTTAACCAAAGACAATATTTACTAATCTCTGGTTTAACTGACTGAGTAATTAGATTAATTTCTTATGATATTGGAAGGTAAACAAGCAGACGGATTTTCTGATGGTAAGACATTCACGCCGCTTAGAGACACCAGAGAAGATACCGAAGACGGTAATGGTGCGTTGTCAACCTGAGGCCAGGATGTTAGGCCTCGAGCAAAAGTTAGTTTACCGGTTACCTTATCCTCCGAAAAGGAACACGTCAACGGCAAGCACTGACGTTATGGAGGCGGGCATAGGTGAAGCAGTAGTACCAATCCGGGCGAGCCGCTGCGAAAGTCGACTACCTAATTAGATGTCACGGTGCTAGTGACGGTAAGCCTATGCTTGCCTTTTACTAGCTGCCTGGCAGGACTAGGAAGGCAGATGGTCTATTCTGCATAGGGAACCAACATTGAAAAAAAAATATTACGGGGATTTAAAATTATTTGTCACTGATATCTTGAAGCATGCCGACTA
The DNA here is from genome assembly GCA_002245475.1 of Calephelis virginiensis. Taxonomy (NCBI): domain Eukaryota; kingdom Metazoa; phylum Arthropoda; class Insecta; order Lepidoptera; family Riodinidae; genus Calephelis; species Calephelis virginiensis. The sequence goes on from NJDC01058126.1 coordinate 81,345, forward strand.
ATAAATGTAAATAATACGAAGTTTTTAATTAGAATTTATTTCGATATGATCAAAATAGTTAAGAAATTATTTGTATAGTTGGACAGCCTTTGCTATAGCCGTTTTCGTTTTTAGTAATACGTTTTTCCGTTTCCCTGAAAAAAAAAATTGACATCTCATTCTCTCCAAGTGCAAATATTTTTAAAATATGTAAACTGTAAAGTAATCTTAGACTTTGTCTAAGCAAAGAGGTAAATTGTACCTTATATTGAATTATAAGAAAAACCTTTGATAGATTTTTTAAAATTAATTAAGTATGAACCAATTAACATCGATCATCTCGTTCTCGTTAGAGTTAGGCACCACTGAGCGGGGCGATTCCGCCCCGTTTCTCACCGGCGTGTTAGGTATAATCAAAATTAGGCTGGTGCTTTAGATGTAACCCTATATATTAGTATTTTTGAATAACATTCATATCGCAAGCATATAATTAGCTTGCTCTTAGGTTAAAACTATTAATGAAAGAATTTAATTAATCGCTTTGAACTCAAACCACAATCCGTCTTCCTTCAAAATAAATAAACATTCGTTTAAACATATGTTTTGCTAAACACTCAAAAATGCGATTCAAAGCCAATGACGTAATGCTATGTCTCCACGAGTAGTATGTTATTGGGTGGAATGTAAAGTTTAGGCAGTTTTTATTTAAACTGGCATTTATTTTTTATTATGGTAAAGCGGTTGAAATATACATGAATAAAACAGATTTTTGATTTATTTACAGCAAACAGGAAAGCTGTTTGCTTTTGATATTGTGATTATTTGTTGCTTCTTATATAATATTAAAAGGGGGTCTACTTTTAATTGTAAGAAACACACTGTCTTTTCACTAGACATATAAACACAATAATTAATTAATATAATGAAGCTAGAAAATAATTGGCTGTCAAGTCAACTTTACTATTCTGAAGAAAAATGTATTAAATTTAAGTTTTGTTTTGTAATAAGAAAGCGAATAAGCACACGGATATCCTGATGTTAAAATATAGGTAAGTGTAGTGTGTTTCTTATGACCGGCGTGTTAGGTATAATCTCTTTAATGTGTGAAAGTACCCTACCCTTCCCTCTTGATCGGAACCTGAAATGCCCACAGGAATTCACGAGCTGGATTCCTACAAGAGTAATGGCTGCATGGCACTCAACCGACTTTATATTCGGGTTTGCTATGTATCTATGGAAGTCCCGCCTCTTATTACGTACAGGCTTATTCATAAACGTTGTTTAACTTTTAATCACCAATTTAAATAATGTTTAAAAAAATGTTTATTCATAAACGCTATTTCGAGTTAATCATTTGTTTAAATATACCTACTCTTAAATAGCTGTCACTTTAAACAACCTCGGACCCTTGTTTAAAACCTTAATCAACAAAATGGCTGACTAAATTTCAAGCAGCTGATTTTATGTGCAATGACAAAATGCAACAAATAGCCATTCAATATGGCTTATTTGTGTATTCTTATGAATTTTCTATAATATACGAATTGAAATATTTTGATTTCGTTGAAGTTTGGACAAATTTGGACGGGATATGTTGGATTTTGGAACAATAATAATATGTTTTATTATGAAGATAGTCAATGACTCATATGAAGAAACGAATAGTTTTCCAGAGCATTTTTTTATAATATTAGAAGCAGAAAAGTAGACAGATTTTCCGATGGTGAGAATTTCACCCCGCCTAGAGACACCAAAGGTGGCAATGGTGAGTTTCCAACCTGAGGCCGGGGTGTTAAGCCCCGAGCAAAAGTAAGTTTACCCGCTACTTTAGTCTACTAACCGGAACAATTCAACAGCAAGCGCTGACGTTAAGGCGGCAGGAATAGGTAAGGCGGTGATACCAATCCGGGTGAGTCGCTGCGAAACTCACCTCCTAGTCAGTTGTCACGGTGCTAGTGACGGTAAGCCTATGCTTTTACGCGCTGTCTAACAGGAAGGTAGATGGTTTATTCTACAAATGATCTCAAACCAACACGGGGGAAAATATTACAGAAATGACATCATTTTATACTTAGCTTAGTAACGTAATGTAGATGCATTAAAAAAACATTATTTTTGAAATGCAGTATATCAGTTCAAATGTTTTGTGACTATGTTGCATCAAATTTTATTTACTCTAATAAATTTAGTTTTAGTGTAGTACAATACTAGTACTACTGAACTTTTACATCACATTGTTTAAAAAACGCCAACAAGTTACA
>NJDC01058126.1:83612-97574 GCA_002245475.1 Calephelis virginiensis
GGAAGGTAGATGGTTTATTCTACAAAGGAACTCAAACCAACACGGGGGAAAATATTACAGAAATGACATCATTTTATACTTAGCTTAGTAACGTAACGTAGATGCATTAAAAAACATTATTTTTGAAATGCAGTATACTGTATACCAGTTCAAATGTTTTGTGACTATGTTGCATCAACTTTTATTTACTCTAATAAATTTAGTTTTAGTGTAGTACAATACTAGTACTACTGAACTTTTACATCACATTGTTTAAAAAACGCCAACAAGTTACATAGCCCAGGTCCAGCACATTAGCAGGTAGATAGTTATAGACAAGGAATATAAATACTCTTTAGCAAGAGGTCATCGACGTCCGACACTGTATTCAGAAACAACGTGGAAACCAAAGATAATATAATCACTATGGAAACAACGATGTTGACTACGGATGACAATTGTTTAATTCACTTTTAGCAAAAGAAATACGTGTACAGCCACATTTCTACCAAAACCTACCGAGTTAAACAGTATTTAACTAAGCATTGTCAAAATTTACTTTATGAATAACAAATTTTTAAACAATGTTTAAGGCTTAATCAAGAGATTAGTTAAGCAATATTTAGGAGGTTATTTAACTACTTTTTACGAATAAGGCAGGTAGTATTTATATACTCTTTGATCGCCTCCTACGAGTTGCAAGGCAGGGTGGTTGCTGATCTTTTCTTCACATAGGCCTCAAGACAACAAGGCGTAAGACCTGCTCCTAATCTTTAAAATAGTATAAAATTGAGTTATGCCGAGTCCACATTAGCACGTTGCTTCGTCGCTGCGTCGTTTTTTATATAACTAATCCACAAGTTACGTTGCAATGATGCGACGCAAGTACCAATGAGGCCTCACCCTTATAGTGTTTCTTTAGTGTGATATGCGAACAAGTATGTAATAATTTTAATCTATTGATAGCTTACCTTTTGTTTAGGACTTAAGATTTCAATATGTGGCCCTTTGTACGTACATGGCAGGCAGTACTTGGGGCGCTTATGCCGGCGCATGCGGCTGCAGCAAGCTACCAACATCGCAGCGGCAACCAGGTATATCAATGTCATCAGATGTTTTCTCAAATTCATATTTATTATGTTCCTAAAACATGTTAATTGTACGAGTAACCAGCAGACAACTCAACTCAACTCATTCAAATATACATTATTCAAAAAATTCCAACTTCTTGCTACTAAATTTAAACAAGAATCAAACCTCACTGGGAGGTAGGTACTTACTACTCGTACTAATTGATTTATTATTTCATGGAGACTTACACTAATTTCTTCCGGAAATGATATGAATGAGAGTCACGAACATTAAGTCCTTTTTAATGGTATATTCTCGTTTATATCATTACACAGACAAATTTATTTATTAAAAACTAGCCGACCCGGCGAACTTCATATCGCTTGACATTAACAGTTACTAACAGTTTGTATGAAAAATATTGTTAAAAGTATTATTTTTCCCATTACATACTTTCTTTATTATTTTTCCCATTTTCTCTTAATAAGAGGTCTTCGCCTAACAATAACTAATGCAACGAAAAAAAGAATTAGCAAAACTAGCCCATCATTTTAGGCGAGAGGCGACGCCCCATGCCATTTACCATAACTATTAACGTAGTTTTCTCGCAGTTTTAATCTTGTTTCTTGGGGAAAATTTTTCGTGATATTTCCTCATTCCAAAGTAAGATGTGACTTAACTCGTTTTTCTCGGTCTTGACCCTCTAACTTGTCACAAAAATGAAACTAGTAAGACCACCTGTGCTCGCATATCTCAAAGGTCGTAGCGTAATATATAACATCATAGTCTAAACTATAAATTACACCCAACACAACAATATTGTTTCAATTTGAACCAGTAGTTCCTTAGATAGTTCCAAACAAATTATATTGTTAATACTAGTTATACCAAAGACAATAAATATAACTAATCTCTGGTTATACTTACTTGTAGAGACCAAGATAAGGTTGTTGATTTTTGTATTTGTTAGGATAAACTTGAACAGCTCTATATTTCAATATACATTTGCTATCAATATCAATTATTAAATAGGGAAAAAACTATACATCCAAAACTATTATATTTTTCATTTTTTTATAATCACTAAAAAATACAAAAATAATTAGTCAAGCCAGGGCTAGGTATAACACAACAATCTCTAAATTTAAATTGGAAAGAATTGTTATTTTCCCAATAGCAAGTTAGCAATAAAAAAATATATAACCAATACTGGAACTTCCCCGTGTTGGTCCGTGTCACCTCTGTAAAACAGACCTTCCTATCTGGCAGCTTGCATAGGTTCAATAGCAAGACCACTGCGGTGATAAAGTGGTGTGCAGTAACTTGCTCGGTTAGGGATCTACCGCCATACCTATTCCTGCTGCCGTAATGACAATTACTTCCGGTCCGGAGAATAGCTTACCCAGTAGACTTGAACATAAGTCTTAACATCCCGGTTACAGGACAACGACACACCTAAAACTAAATCTATGGTGTCTATTGACCACACGGATATCTCAGAGAGCCATGTGATTCTTCGGTTTCTATCCCGTGAATAAAAAAAATCTATAGAAATAAAAGCTTACGGCTTCTAGAATATAAAAATAATGTTAAAAAGTCCTATAAAACATACGGCTGCACACTAGTCTTAATTATCTTTTAGTCATTAAGTCGACATTTTTAATACAAAACTGTACTACCTTAATGATAGATCAAATGTTAAATAACGTTTCCGAAGGTGACCGATATTCATAACAAAATGAATAACAGCTGCATAGTATTCGCAGTTTTGTGAAAAATGTACCTTTTTATCAATTAAGGCTCGGACCTTGGGACCTCCGAACTGGTTGCAAGGGTAACACCTTCCAACCCGACAGTGCTTCCTTCCACTCCGGCATCCTTGAGCCAGCTCCAACATGGAAATGGCGATGTGGATGAACACCAACACGAATTCGTTTATATACGCCATTATTATTCAAGCGTATACCTAAGTAATTCACATGCTCAGTTAAAAATCATCCTTATAAGATGGCAGGCACTCTTGACGTCTTCCTTCGGTTCTCTAATTATGTAGTGGTACTATGCTATGATCGCGATAAAGCATAAAAAATGTTAACCTGTCTCAAGTACTCACTGTTATCCCTATCAGGCTAAGAACTCACGGAGCGATTTCAACCCGCGCCCGTCGCCGTGGAACTGCGGTTTTATTTCAAAAACCACGAGACCGATAATTTGTGCGGTCACACAGCCAACGCAGTTGAAATCATCGCTCGCAAACTTTGTACCATTCTACAGGCGAGCGACCGCTTCCGTTGGAACCGCAAACAACCGCGGGCGCTGCGGGTGTAAAACGCTTTGTGAAATGTGCTCATGCTTTTTTTTGCATATAAATCTGTATTCTACAGAAGCCGTGGGCCTGCAAACGCGGCGGGTGCAGGGTGATAACCGCGCCATGAGTTCTTAGTCTTAGTATCAACTATAAATGCGAATGTTGGTAAGTTTGTATGTTACATTTTCACATGAAAAATACTTAACCATTCATCATGAATTTCGGTTCCTACACACACCTACTCTTGGAGGTACTAAAAAGTAACAGGAGACTTTTTGAATGATTTAAATTCTAGCGAAGCTGCTGGTTAAGAGTTTCTGTGTTTATATGATCAAATGTTACTTTGCGGAAATTCAATACAATTTAAAAAAATATATAATTTTGTTAATTGGACGGCTTTGGTGCTGCACTGTTTGTTTCCAGGGAAGGTCGGACGCAGCAAAATATTTGACTTTTTCCGGAAAGGCTGGTCGCTTAACTAAAATACTCAATTTAAATTGCCAGCAGCTTACATACGGTCTAAGAGAAAAGTTTATTTTACATGGTCTATATCTTGTCAATAATTAATGTGAATATTGGGCGCATTAAAGAAATAAAGAGATTAATAAAGGGCGCCAACTACTGCTACACGAATCTAGATAAATGGACCGGAGCCTTTACCATGAGAAGGTATAGATTATGTTCGGTAATTGAAGTTTTGAAATCTATAGCGCTTTTCTTCTAAAAAAACATTCTTTTAATTACCGGTAGAGGCGCTATTCAAAGTTTTCGTACAAATAATTTACGGGGCATCGAACTCATGGTAAGGGCAAAGGTAAGAGGTACGTTCGATAAATAAATACTATACATATATATGGAAACTAACCAAATTCACTTGTCCTTGTTCATAGTACACATTGGATCATTTTCGGTGCAGTTAACATATCTTGTGCGGGTACAAGCAAAACACGACTCTAAATATGAGATGATAAGTGTCACAACTAAAACTACGATCTCTTGTAGAACAGTTTCATCCATAACATCTCTGAAATGCAGAGTTAATTCATTAGTAGACATGTAGGTTACGTTAGATACGTAGCATTTGATACATGGTTTCTTTTCACCAAAAGAAACCTGCACTCAAACTAACGATCTAAGGCAACGAACACATGGCGCGTTCTTTAACTGCGCTAGGCTCCGGTTGCTGCCTACATTTTTATTTCAAAACTCAAAAAACCTCTAGTTTTTAAAAATTGCGGTATGCAGACGGTGGCGGTTATTAATTGCGATTGAACATACGACCGTGGATGTAAAATGTGACCTGAAATATGTTGGCGAGGAGTCTTCCGAAGGACACAAAATGTGACAAGCCAAGCTAAATTTCCTACCACCCTCACTCAACTTGAATGCGATTTGGTGTCTGTAGTGAGTTTTTCGATAAGGTTGGCGAAGGACGTGACAAGTTGGTTTATTTCCAGAGTTCGGGCTCTATTTGTTATTTGGTCACGGTGGTGGGTGGTGGGAAATTTAGTTTGACACATTCTTTATGATTTTGGAAGACTTCTCGCCACAACAGTTACATCGCTTACGCGAAATTACCAAAATAAAGGCCTATTCTACATCCGCGAGCTTAAAATGTAGCAGACGTTTTCCCCGTGTCAATTCAGGTCTGCTGAGAAAAAGAGACCTTGTGCCACTTTGTCAGGCAGCTTGCAAAAGGCGAGCACAGGTTAATATATAAATCATTACCAACATGACTACAGGTACAGATTTTAAAACGCACGAATTGGTAAACACATATTTATATTAGGTATAAGTATATTGTGTTAAAGTCTGCGTGATAGCAAAATCGGTACGGTTAGCGTTTAACATAAAAAAATAAGTTTGTAGTAGTAATACTGTAGGCAAACATTTTACCATTTGGTAATTATTTGATTTATAATAGTAAAGCCCGCTCGCCTTTGTGAGTTGCAATAACTGTAGTAGAGTACAGTGGAAATTGCAAGTATAGTGATTCAGCGCCCTACATGCCTCTTGGTAGGGTAGCCGGTAGACTTGTAAATTTCCATCTCACTTTTTACCTTTTATCCAACGTTATCTCTATCAGTGTTAGTCTAGTAACAAAAGTAATCGTTATTATTGCTTTTCGTCGAATTAAATCATATTTAATAAAATGTGCACTTAGTTAGTTAGCCTTTATTGCAGTGTAATAAAGACACTATAGATAAAGGTGGTAGTTCTGCTGAGTACGAACTAAAGTTATTTTAGATGTGTGCTATCTTTTTCGAAACAAAAACAAAACAGATCAAACATTTAATACATGTCTCAGCAGTCCGAGCATATTAACTTGTGATTTTTTTATACACCATTATCCAAGGAATAGATTAAAGTTCTGAAGAAACCTTGCATATTATCTAATCTATCAGCGGTTTTAGTTTAATCAGTAAGCTGCAGAATTACCACCATTTAAACCTTTGAGTACTTCAGTCTATGTTTGTTAACAAACGGTTTATTAATTAGGTGTAAATAGAAATCACCGAGACATGCTTATCATGTTTATGTTGCAAGGAGTTTTTTTTAAATATGGCTTTTGGTATTGCTCAGATCCAGTTGGACCATCTGACAAAGACTGCTTATTTTAGTATGTAACATTCCAACAGAGTTGTCCATTCGTAAATCATGTCTGTAGGTGGCACTTATATCAGAAGGAAAATCATGTGGTTGTTGCCTTAACACAGAACTCACAGTTATCGTTTGCAAGGAGGGTTATCAGGGCCGCAAGTGATTCTCCTTTTTCCGCAACCACAGACAAGATGAAGCAGCGCAACCAATACCTGAACTACCAGTGCTAAATGCTTCTTGAAGTTCATTATACGCTGTGCTAGAAAGTTTAAAAAATGTTAGATCCAAACAAATTAAGGTCTCTCTATAAAATTAAACGATGATGATTAATACCGTAGGTACATGAAGTTATTTCCCTGTGCCAGTGCCTACCCCTGTAAGGAATTCAACCTGAGCTTCACGGACGAATATAGTTAGAGGCGCGTTAACTCTTCAACTAGCGAAACGTTCATATGTTACGGCTTTTGCTAAGTGCGAGCACAATAACAGTAAGCTATTTTCCTACAAAATGTGACGTTTGTGATCTACTTAAATGTGTGCGTGAGGGCCGGGCTCCGTGTACAAACACGCTGCCAAACACGCACACAATTGCAAAATATACGGAGGTTGAAATAAGCATTGCACTCTTCCGTAAATTACATTCCATACTTTCCTTACATATCGGGTCTATATGCATTTTCGTCACAATCGGTTCATCATAACCGCGAACGAGCAACAGACAGACTTTCGCATTATAATGTTACAGTACGCACTATCAAATCATTACTATTGAATCGCTTGTGTATATATGTCGTCTTTTATTTCTGTATCAGATCTATTTACACTGACCGTAAATACCAAAGTCAAAGACTTTCTTAAAGATGTAATCAGGTTAGATAGTAATGTTGAATAGGATAAATATTTCATATTCATTTTTCACGAAGACCATGTATGTTATCTTGAATATAAGTATAATATGCTATAATTTCGCAAACTCTAATTATTAACAAAAGAGGTGTTGTTAGGTGAGAATAGTTCAGTTTGGTCAGAAGATCGAAGAACGAAGGTCTTGCTGCTACGAGTAATTTCGCAATAAGCATGCCCATTTCTCATTTCGAAACCAATAAAGCCTCCCATAATATTCCATCGGACATCCCTTGCAAACTCCTTTCAACTTTTTTCTATACACTTTTGATGCTAAACTGATCAAATTAATGGTCCTATAACCTTTACATATTTATTATCGGTGAAAAGCTTGACAGGCGCTGAATGATTTATTCACAAGCAAAGGAAAGACTTTTGTGATTACCTAGATTCTCCTAAATCTTTTCGACAGCACAAAGATTGTATGTTGAAATGGACTAATTTAGAGAATGGTTTAAAAAGCTACTATTGACTCCTTGGCCCAGTCATAAATTGATCAAGAAAGACAACGTTGGGGAGATATTTTACAACGATTGCTTTCAATTGTAAATTTGTTAGAATCTCACAATTTGGCCTTTAGAGGTCATAGAGAGAAGTTAATATCTGAATCAGATTTGAGTAAGACAAGCGCCAACTTTATGGATTTCCCGATCCCGATTCGATCCGGTTCTAAGACTTCACCTAAAACAAGTAAAGGATAAGACGATTTATGACCACTTTTTCGGAAAAAAATATTCAAAATGAGCTCATACAAATAATGGGAAGTCACGTTAAAACTCAAGTTATTGAAAAAATAATAAATATTACTCGATTATTCTTGATTGTACTAGTGACGTTTCTCATGTTGAACAAATTTCAATTATTATAAGATTTTTCAATACAAATACAGCTGAAATTGAAAAACATTTTATTGGTTTCTTAGCCGTTGAAAAAGCACAGCTGAGAGTTTGACTAATTATATAATCACAGAATAAGAGCAGTTAGGTATATCTAATATCATTACAAAAATTCAGTGGCCAAGGATATAATAAAAGTGCCAACATGCATGGTGGGAAAGCGGTGTCCAAAAACGTATTCTTGAAATTAATCGACTTGCTCATTTTTTGCCTTGTGGAAGTCATAGCTGGAATCTCATCCAAGGAGATGCAGCGTCGTCTTGTGCCCAAGCAAAATCTTTTATTTGGGTTGCTACAAAGGTTATACACTCTTTTTGCCGGCTCAAGTCAGAGATGGGTTATGTTATTTGTTCATGTTTACATACAAAATACAACAGATTGTCAATTGATCAGTGAATGCCATTCTATAGAAAAAGAAATAACTGCCTACAAATTCGTAGTTTCACTTGTATTAAGGTATGATATTCTTACAAAGATAAATAGATAAATGCAAGGAATATAAATACTCTTTGGCAGGAGGATAAATATTATATGAAATATTGTTAATATTGTTAGGCGAAATATGGCAAAGTGAAAACATGCGGCTATATACACCTAGATGCATTCATTAATTGGCTCGATATTTATCGAAGAAATGGTTTTCAGTCATTTCTTGTAACAGCGAGAGAAACAGCCGAAGAAAATGATATGGACAGACAGTTCAAAGGAATCAAATATGACATAAAAAAGGCATTTTGATTATGAAGGGCACGATGAAGCTCACGAATTCAATGCGGAAGAGATTTTCAAAATAAACTATTTTTATGTCATTGTGGACAATGTGCGCGCAAGCTGCCATGCTAAGTTTGAGGCACTTAAATATCATGAGACCGTGTTAGGTTTCATGTACAGTAAAAAAAGATTAAAGATTGATACTGAACTTTTAAAGCGACACAAGTATCTATGACAGTAGGAAAATCACGTGAATCATGAATTGTATGAAGAAACGACGACTATTTCTCGGTGCTGAAATACTTAATAGAAAAAAAATTAACTGAAGTTTACCCCACTATCGAAACAGTCCTGAGAAATATTGCCAACACACCTGTTACAGTTGCATCTGCTGAAAGGAGTTTTTAGAGACCCAAAATTATTAAAACGTATTTAAGAAATTAATATATATCGCCTCTGTGGTCGAGCGGTCCGGGTGTTGCACTTGACTGCATGAGGTCCCGGGTTCGAATCCCGGGTCGGCCTACACAAAGAAAATTGGATGTTTCCAATTTTCTAATGAAAAAAAAAATGTTGGCCGGGATTGGAAATGTGCCCGGTTGGCGATAGGCTTGCCACCTATCACATTGTGGGACTTAGTGTCTTCGGCTAGTCGTGGGTGCCTTGGTGGTACCTCTGCCTACCTCTTCGGGGATATGGGCGTGAAGATACTTTTTTTTAAGAAATTCAATGACTCAAGGACGGCTTTTAGCCCTTACTATTCTATCTAATTAGTAAGCTATAATAAGAATTAAGCCATAAGAAAAGCTGAAAATATAAACTTTAAAATTTATCATATCTATTTGTTATTTTGTTCAATGTAATTAGATAAATCATTAATATATTTAAAATATTTGTAAACAAAATCTTCATTTATTTGTATAACTATAGTATTTCTCATTAAATATGACAAATACCTAAATCGGATCTACTTTCGCATCGTATGCTTTTAACGAAAAACAGGGCCTCGCAAAGACCTGCCGCCCGGAGCCTCGCAATGTGGTAAAGCCGCCGCTGCGCCAGATCATGTAGATTCTGATCGTATTGATCTAGCATTTTTACAAATAAGTACTGTGTAGTGATCGGACTTTGTCATATGTATGAAGTTTCAATTCAATCAAACTTTTAAAAGTGGGTGAAAAAGATGTCCTGAAATTCCGTTATGAAGACACGTCGATACCAGCAAAAAGCTTCTTAAATAAAAAAACTGACACTCAGCAAACTGTGAAGCCGTCTTATTAAAACGTCTCATAATACTTACACTCGGCATTCTGTTGGTGTTAAAATCATTATCATCCTAGTGATAATCCCGGATGTCCCTCACATTTAAACGTGGAACCCAGGATCGCGCACCTTTCCACTCAGCTCGGTTTTCGGAATCCCAATAGTGAGCCGATTAGCACACGTCTTATCCAAAATCGAGCCAGTGTTTCCTGGGTCGGCCTCATTTACCTGTTCTATAGGATCTATTGCATTGTGGCATTTGGCTACGTATCTTGCCGGTTTGCGCAAATCATGATTATTCCACCTTAGGAGACTTTCCTTCAGTTTATCTGCTTTGCCACAAACACGAAGAGAGCCACAAATGTGAACGTTTTTTAAGCGGTATTACGTACGTACACATCATTCACATCACACATCCACCGCATCATATCCACCTTTCTGATATGCAGCATTTAGATAAGCCATTCTAGAACCGACCATGTTTTTTTGCCATAGACAAGGACAGACCTAATTATGGTTTTACAGAACTCTCCTTTCTGCTTGAACGGCATTTCGGGGTCTCAAATAACGGCGGATAATTTTAGCTAACTTTCGGGCTCGGAGCCTTACCACGAGTTGGTGGTTGGTACTTTTACGTGTCGAAAGCTATGACACTTTTCGTATAAAAATGTGTTTCTTTTAGGTACGTATAGAGGCGCTGTTTTTAAGTTTTTATACAAATAAGTTAGAGACAGTAGCGAGTATAGTAAACTTGACAAGCCGTAAAGTCAAGGTAAGGGCTCTGATGTAGTGATCAATGTTGACGGACGTATGAGAATGAACGGATCCCAAGTACTGATAAGTTGGCCTATAGGTATGCTTGGCCATTTCTTCGCCTATTCGTACAGGTGAGAATGCGAGGTGTTATTTGCCACATTCGATTTCAAGTAATGATATTTAGCTTTGCTTGAATGTAGAATATTTCATATTTTGTTCCGTTTTGGATCATGTGGTGACCTTAGAAATGGTCATACTATTGTGACATAGTTATACCATTAGTTTCCTTGTTTATTCCTTTCCCTTCGTAAGCCTGATTTCCTATGTAGAATTGACCATCTGCCTTGTTGCCAGGCAGTTAATAAAAGCCGAGCATAGGTTAAATAGGTCATTGCCAGCAGCACCACTACTGGTAAGTCCTGTGCAGCAATTTACCGGGTGGATATCAACCGCCTTATCTATTCCTGTCACCATAAGTACTTTGTTCATGTTCTGGATCGGAGGGTAGGTAGATACGCATAAAAGGCCTTATATTCTGCCCACAGGCCAATAGTGTCATCCTTCTGACACGATAGTGTGCTTGTTGGCTGACCTTACATAAAAAAATATTGAGCTAGTATTTACGTCTCTATTTTTTTTGTGAGAAAGTAGATGCGATCTTTGACTGCGTGGTCAGACGGCTGATTATTTATGCAGCTATGCAGCATGCAAACTTGTTTGCCAGCCAGCGATGTTTTTCATTAGTAAGATATTTTTTTATTCGAAGTATTTCTTATAAAGAAGTAAATGAGGCTTTCATTTAAAACAAGCATATATATATATTGAATAATGAGTTATTGAATTTATTTATCGCGGCTAAACGCCCACTACAGATAATTATAAAGCTTAATGAAAGTTAGTTCTTATTTATGGAAACCAAAATTGAAAGTTTCAAGAAGAAATAACCCACGAGAACTCTGTTCTAGGGGGATGGTAATCAAGGGGCGATTTTTTAATATGTGTGAAAATAGGCACCAACACTGTTTTCATCATAACTCTCATAACTTCTATGTTAGCAATTTTAATGAAATACAAAAGTAAAGGATTTCTAACTGCTTCAAAAAAGAAAGTTTAAATTTGCCTTCTCAGAAAATGCTTACATTTTAGGGTTCCGTAGCCGTAGGTTTTATACATTCATGCCAGTCCGTCTGTCTGAAGTAAATGTGACATATGGACAATATGTCACATTTACTTTTTCCGAAAGTATAAGAGCTATGCTATAATTGTATTCTGTGAACCGCATTAAGATTTTCACACAAAATTAGAAAAATAAAAATAAATTTTGGGGGTTCCCCATACTTATTAAAACTCCATTTTTTTTCATCAAAACCATAAGTGTGGTGTATTTATGGATAGGTCTTCAAAAATGATATTAAGGTTTCTACTATCATTATTTTCTAAATAGAATAGTTTGCACGTGAGACACTACCAAAGTGGTACAATGTGTAACTTCTAAAATAAAAGAACGATAAAACAAAAAGATGTATGTGATGTATATTACCATGTAAACTTCCACCAAAAATTGGTTTGAATGTGATCTAGTAAATAGTTTTTTAATAGGTACCTACTGTAAAACAAAAACTTAAAATTGTTGCGCTTCACCGTCAAGAAATGGCGCTGTGTAGAATCTGTGGTAGAATCGCGAAACCGCTTAGCATAAGCCTTTTAGTCTTTGATCTTATGAATTTTCGCAAATTGCAAAAGTGACGTAAATCGCAACCAAAGTACAGTGTGTGTAAAATGAACTGACTTAAGGCCCCATACTTAGTCAGCCAGAAAAGCCAATCGGCGCACTCCCCCGTTCCATGATTACTATGAAATATTGCGCTCTAAAGTAAATGTCTTAAGCGCCAAATCACTATTTTTGACACTATAAAATTAATTTGAAAAAAAAATATATAAACTGAAACAGTTATCTTTTAGGTATAATACTTATCTATGTTTATGTTAAATCTGGTGTCGATATTTTCATAATTGTAGTAGACAGTTGGATTTTGATTTCAAAAAAGGGTTAACTTTTTGATTTTTTTCTATCGAGCAAAGTGAAATGAATCGTGTTTTGCAAACACTAGTCTTATAAAGAAAAAAATACAAAAGTTAATCTTGTGTATTTTTGTCGCCAAGATCCATAATTGCTTTGTATGAAAAAAACAGTATATTGCTGACGTATTTTAGCATACATGGCCCCTTAACTTTCATAATTATTATGTTTACTGCTAGGGAAATTTCATGGTTGAGTCCGATTTGACATGGCTGTTTTTTTTGGGTTATTTCATCTTACTTTCCATGTTGGTTTCGACAACTAAGAAGTAAGAACCAACTTTATTGTATTTTATAACCATTGTTCATCGATTTCTTTTATAAGCTATACTTGGTTCTTCACAATATTTCTATACAATACGCACTTTTTTTTAATTTTTTTTGCGAAAAACCATCTGAACACATTGTCATAAAGGTTAAAAATTTGAAACGAACTAGTGGATAAATTGAAAAATATTGACTTTCAGAAGAAACTTTTCAAATATAAATTTCTTTGCATTGTTCGATTGCTATGTTTTAACTAAATTTTTAACTCTGCAAGAACTTAATCCCATTTACTATAGGAAATCCGTACTATAGGAAACTTCTTACCCGAATATTTAGGCCCAGAGAGCCTATTTCTAATACTAATGTTGTGTTTCAAAAGAATGTCTGTTGAAGTTCTTCATGCCTGGGTATCCGGATTATCTGTAAAAGAGAAATATTTAACTGAGTCTTTCCACCAATCTGGAATAAAATAAATCATTAGATCTATACAAAATGGAATTTCCTACACAAAGGTGGAATTCGACCCAAAATAATACTTCTCGTTTAAAGATAAATGGGGATTACGAACAAGCGCATCATAAAATATTTTTTTAAATTTGAAGCTTAAAATTTATTTAATCTAGAATCGTTCCAGAATTTAAATGGAAATTTATCAATTTATATTTTTGGAATATTAACTTTTTGACTTCCAGAAAAAGAGGAGGTTAAATGTTTGACGAGGTTGTATCCTCGACTTCCCATGATTTTTTATGTACGTTGATTACTCCGACATTTCTGAACCGATTTTAAAAAATTCGTTCTTCATTTGTAATGGTGTAATTCTGACGCTAAGAACTCACGGCGCGATTTTTAATCGCGCCCGCGGCGGTCGCGATTCTGCGATTTATTTCAAAACTCACGAGGCGGGTAATTTTTGCAGTCCCGCAGCCACCGCGGTTGAGATTATCGCCCCCAAACTTGGCGGTTGATTATCACGCGGGCCGCGGTTGCGATTAAATAATCAGTACAAATAGTATAAAAAGATCGCCCGCCAAGCAACCGTAGAGCCCACGGTCGCAACCCGCCGGAAGGCGGCAGAAGATCGGCGCCCGCACGATTAACTGCTGCGGGCAAAAATCGCGTCGTGAA